>JAUPMG010243673.1:0-22913 GCA_031762675.1 Pachysandra terminalis
CCTCAAATTTTGACTGATGCAAGGGAAAGTGGGTGATCAAACAAATAGTTTCTCCAACAATTAAGAGTGCCAATGACAGTGCTATCAGTAAATGGAAAATTTTATTATAAGAACATGAAGAAGAGTGAAGTTACAACTGTACTCAAATAGTGTATGGGAAAAAGAAAAAGATGAAGATGAAAATATCAGAACAGCAGGTAGAACTATTAGAGAACACAGAAGAAGTATAAAATTTGGTATAGTAGAGATTTCCCTAAGAGTCAATCTGAGGTGAATATTCCAGATCTACAACTCAGCATCCACCGGTGGACTTGAAGGTGGTTTTCAAAAGCTCATAAAATCTTCAAATGACACTCCAATAAATTTCTTGTTTCCGAAGCTCCATAATCACAATAAATGGAAGACCTCGCTCCTTACATTGATCACTGAATATTCCTTGCCTTCAAAGAGTCTGATATTTCTTTCTTTCCAAACTGCACCACACAGCGAAAAGGCACAGATACCAAAAAAAATTCAGCATCTTACCCCTCCATGGGAATCTCCAGAGAGAGAGAAACACTGTTCCATATGACAGAGACAAATGGGCAGAAGATTAATAAGTGGTTAGAGGCAAAAGGGCAGAAGATTAATAAGTGGTTGAACAACTCCAAATCTTCATTGCATAGGATTTTCCTATGGAGAATAGTTCAACCATGACGAATGAGGTGATCAATTGGATGGATACGTTTATAGATCGGTAGAATCTTATCTAGCACAGCTGTTCAAACGAAAAAAGCCAACTTTATTGGGTGGTTGAGGGAAGCAATGTCCCGGCAGCTTTTGCCGGGGAAAGATTATGATCACTATCTCCCAGAATTCCTATGAAGGATCAAACAGAAAATACTCTATTGTTCCAGCCCCATAACATTGAGTCACCTACAACCACATTCCACTTTTTGAGAATATAACAACTGAGAAAGGTTCCTGCATCCCTCAATTTTCCATTCCAAGGGTTTTCTTCAAAAGCCAATGCCCCATGTCATTTCCTCTCTGTATAGTCTCAAACAATGCCGTTTTGTTCTCTGCCAATGCATAATCTGTGAAAACAAAGACATAGGTGGAGAATCACCACACCAATGATCAGACCTGAAGCGTAGTTTGCTGTCATAACGATCTTCAGTCTGAATCCTTCAATAAAGCATCATTGTAGGCTTATGATGCTTTTCCAGAGACTGCACATGCAATCATCCTGAACCTGATTTATGTTTTGTCCCGACTCCTATAGATGTTTCCCCATAGTTTGAAATAATCTGTTACCAAAAACTGTCCTATTTTGAACTGAAACGACACAACTTTTCCCATTAATAGCTGTATTCATCAGAGGTAAGGGAAGACTATCTAGTCAGTAAACCTAGTTCCATTTAATAAGGTGGTACCTCTCTGCAACCAAGATACAAACACAGAAAAGGGATAAATAAGTATATAGATAAATTGGAAAGAATGCTCTGAATTGATGTCAGCCTGCCTCCTTAGATGACTCTGAATCTTTCCAACTAGAAAGTCTTTTCATAATATATATATATATATCAACTATTGGATCCTCCAAATTCGTGCTTTTATGATGTGCACCCAAAGATATCTAGATGGCATTGAGTCAGTTTTACGTCCCAAGATTGCCACCAACTCTTGGAAGTGACATTCTTCACTCCTTAAATTTTACATTTCTTAGATTCACTCCAAGACCTGAAACAGATTCACAGCATTTAAATACACATTTGAGAATTTACAGTTTTTGCTGATTTGGTCCACAAAGAACTAAGAGAACAACTAGATTTTCAAAATCTGAAAACGGGCCCATGTACATGTCTTTGTTCATGGGGTGGCTCATTCTAGGAAAGGACACTACATGTTGAAATCCCTCACTTGATCAGCATATGCTGTACCATGCAGCTCTGTCAGTCTCCCTCCTTTCCTTGCCACTTCATGTTTCTTGTTTTAGAAACTTCACATGCTCTACACGTGATTGCCTTTTTCAACTTGCCCCTCCTTGGTTCGACCATGTTGCTTGTTCTCCAGCAAAATATAGGCATTCATCCTTGTGTTTTCTATTTATACCATATGACTCGCCAGCCCCTCCCGGATCACGATCAGACATCACTCCTTCAGTATGATTTCTAATCCTTGCTACACCAAGTCTGTGTTGTTCAAAGATCTATCATCTGTTTCAATCAATTTCTGATAAATCACACCCAACGCTTTGAAAAGATTTTCTACTTAGAGGTGAAACAATAGACGTTTCACTGTTAGCGATCCATTAAGAGGATTTCATTCAAAGAAGTTGAAAATTACAAAAAGCTGGGAGTGAATAAAAGAAACTAAAATTCAAGCTAAACAATCTGGTGAGGTAGTCGACCAACTCCCCCCTAGTTGGGTAGTGGACTATATGGTTTAATGTACTGGGTACCGTCTGGTACCGGCCGGTCCAGATCCGGTACAAAAGTGATGAAAATTTTAAAATTTAAAAAAATGGACTGGACTGGTTGCTGGACCGGTTCAGATCAAAACCGGTCTGGACCGGTTCAGATCAAAACCAGTCTGGACCGTCCAATAGACATTAAACTGGTTGTACAGGTCACTGGACTAGTTGTACCGGCTGATCTAGACCGGTACCGGTTGTACCGATCCGATCCATGACCCCACGATACGAAAGTTTGTATCATGGTTTGGGACCGGACCGGTTCATAGAACTATGGTGGGCCGACTTACCCCACCATCAAAACTCCCCCTAGTTTTTCATCAAGTTGGTTTATTTG
Source organism: Pachysandra terminalis (assembly GCA_031762675.1). Taxonomy (NCBI): domain Eukaryota; kingdom Viridiplantae; phylum Streptophyta; class Magnoliopsida; order Buxales; family Buxaceae; genus Pachysandra; species Pachysandra terminalis. Next base: position 2,793 of record JAUPMG010243673.1, read on the forward strand.
TCCTTAGGGTGAATTACTTAGACATTCCCTGTAGTTTGCCCATATAACGTCCACATTATATAGACACCCCTCAAAGTTTTAGTGTTACTCGTACTTCCCATCTTTTCCAAAACTATAGGGGAATCTAATGTAGGTGATACAAAGCGATCAAAAGACAATTTTACCTATTATCTTTGCTTCTCCTTGATTAATTCTTAGGCCATACAATCAAAATAAAATGCTTACCTCCAGATTTAGTGTCCTATTTTTTTTTTTTTTTTTCAATCAAGACAATAGTAATATTTTCCTTTTTTTCAGATTTAAATTTCTATTTTTTTTCCCAATTCCAAGCCAAATATATATATATATATATATATATATATATATATTGTTTTTTTCATATTTCATCTTTTTTGTTTTCCTTTTCGGATTTGGTGCTTTACCTTTTTTTTTTTTTCTTCCCCGGTCCCAAACCCCTATACTTCTTTTCCAAATCTTTTATTTTATTTTATTTTTTTGATGGAATTCCAAATCTTTTATTGGTTATGATGGTCCCAAACCTTTGTTTGTTTGGAGCGCTTTGTTGTACCTAAAATAGTTTTGAGTCAAGAGACAGGCATTTGTGTCCTTAAATATGATGAGTAGGCTTTCATAGAATATTCCATTTCTTTATGGATGGTATTCTGACAGAAGGGTGGTATGTGCAACTAAGTTGTGAACCTTAAGGGAGATAATTGTCACACTAAAACTTTGAGGGGATGTCCATGTACTGTGACCAAACTACCATCTGAATATATCCAAGTAATTTACCCTTGTCCTTATTCTGTATGATTGTCTAACTTTTCTATATATGAATATATTATTACTTTTTCAGCTAGAAAAAAAAGAATATATTATTACTTTTTTTTCCCCTTAGTATTCTCAAGGAAGAATAAAAGGATAAAGACTGTATCAAAGTCGGGGTTGCCATTTGTTGAGACAGTGTCCTGCAGATCATAACAGACAATAAAATTCGCACAAGATAGCTTGCCATGTTATACAGTGTGTAGCAAAGATACTTGTTGTGTGTATGCTGATATGCTTACTGGGAAATATATTTCAGGTACATACCCTTCTTTGTAGTTGATTAGTTATAAACAGCAGAAGCTAATGTAATTAATTGAGACTGATTCCAGTGAGTAATTCTTATGTTTGGGAAGGCAAAAATGATCAAATGGGGAGGGAAAAAAGAAAAGAAAAATATGATGTAAATTAGAAAGTTTGCTGAGTTATAGAACACATTAATATGATACATTATGAATCGTTTGTCACGGTTTTATGGTTTTTTTAATTTCGACATAGTAAGTTATCTTTTCCAAATATTGTACACTGGTGTAAGATTAGAAACCTTTTAAGACCTAATGAAACTCCTACTAATGAGATTTCTCTCTTCTTCTCCATTGGAGAAACTGAATCTGTTTAGTTGTATTACATCTCATTACAGGAATTTTGCTGAAGAATATTCTTTTAGCTGGACTTGTTGAACAACGTAGAATATGAGCCAGTTAGTGAATTCAATAAAATAAGATGCTGTAAAACAAAAAAAGTTCCTTTCTTTTACGGGATCCCCCTTCTCAATGTTGGGATTCCCCTCCTAGGGCTGGATCTTCTGGTGAACAAGTCACAGAAAAGAAGCTGGTGAGCACGCAAACTGCCTTGAACATTCTGATGTGATGATCTTCACACTATAGATAGCAAATTTTTTTGTTTTCCTTTCCGGTGATATATGTTTTATATTTCTTCTTTTTTCGCCTTTCAACTTCTGAATGCATTCTTTCTTGTTAGAAAATTATAATCTTCATCCATCTCTCTATCTCAACCAATTTTATTGCCATGTCTTTTTTCGTTAAGCAACCAATCTGAGATCTTCATAGTCGACAAGATGGGATTTAGATGGAAATGGTACCCAGTTTGTCATAATAGCTTGTGTCTTTGTTTGATAATTTGACATTGCTTTATTATTGAGAGCCATATGTTTCTGATGACTAGAAGTAATCCTTAACAGATTGGCTTGTGCTTATGGATAAGCATTCATTGGATAAGTGTAACTCAATGGGAGCACTTATCCACAGCAACAATAAACTGCTTATTTGAAGAAAATAGCCTTTGGTAAATATATTTATTTAAGTGCTTATGAAAGTTTAGGAGTAAGATAGGTATTATAAAAATATTATTAAAGTTTAGAAATAATATTTATTTATGTACTTGTAAAAGTTTAGGGGTAAAAGAGGTATTTTAAAAATATTTCTAAAGTTGTGAAATTGCTTAACGCATAAGAGCTTGGGAGAAGCTGCTCTCAGCAGCTACTCCTTGTGGGAAAGCACTTACCCATACGCGCTACCAAACACATTTAATTTTAAAAAGTGCTTATATAAGCTATAAGCTGCAGCAAGTACACTCAACCCAAGTTCTTCACTGACAGTCAAGTCGAAGTAAGGTCTAAGACCCTTGTTTCCGAGAAGGGCGTTGTTTGGATCAGAAATTGACCAGGGGTACTGTTGATAAACAGGAAGACATATTTCATTTTATAAATCTGTCAAGAATTATGGAAAGTATGATAAGATCTGTCTCAAAAGAAATTGCATTACTCATAAAATTAAGCCTTTTACAAGACATTAATTCGTGTTAGAGATTGAAGAGACAAACTTTACAGATTCCACTATTTCCCTGATTTCTCGGTTGCCAGACATCCTCAAGATTTTAACTTTGAAAATCAAGACCCAAGGTGATTCTCAGTTCTTAATTCACTCGTCATCCGATGGAGCGAGATGGTCACCCATGAAATATTCTCTTACAAATTCATCCAAGGGAGATGGTCGCTCTGAGAAGGTTTCTTCTACAAATTAACCTAAGGGAGATGGCCACCCGAGAAGGCTTCTCCTACGAATTCACTTAAGGGAGATGGTCACCCGATTGCCTTCCGAGAAGGATTCTCTTACAAATTCAGCTACGAGAGTGGCCACCCTACTGTCTCCCAAGAAGGCTTCTCCTACAAATTCACCTAAAGGTGATGGTTACTCAACTGCTTCCCAAGACATACAGATACAAAAAAAATCTTAGAATATTGAATGCATGAACACAACTCCCAAACAAATGCTTGATAAACTAAAGGAAATAATCTTCAAAAAACTTTTGCAATATCTCCTGGATGGTTACTAAATGATTCACGTTCAAAAGAAGTGCTCCACAATACCACTTACCTCTCGAATGGTTACTAAGTGATTCACGTTCCAAAGAAGTGCTTCACAAGACCACTTACCTCCTAGACAGTTACTAAATGATTCACGTTCCGAAGACGTGCTCCACAAGACCACTTACCTCCTGGGTGATTACTAAATGATTCCCGTTCCAGAGAAGTACTCTACTAGACCACTTGACACATCAAAATATAACACCTTATGAAAAGACCACTCGCCAGATTCACTTAACATACTTAAACATATTTCATCTCGGAAGGGTTTGTCACCCCAAAAGGGCCAACAAGTCACATACTTAACATATTTTCTATGGAAGGGTTTGCCACCCCAAGAGGACCAACTCGCCATTTAACATATTTTATCTCGGAAGGGTTTGCCACCCCAAGAGGGCCAACTCGTCACATACTTAAAATATTTCCTACGGAAGGGTTTGCCACCTTGAGATGGCCAACTCATCACTTTAACATATTTCCTACGTAAGGATTTGCCACCCCAAGAGGGTCAACTCGTTACTTTAACATATTTCATCTCGGAAGGGTTTGCTACCTCGAGAGAGCCAACTCAACACTTACATATTTCACCTTGGAAGGGTTTGCTACTTCGAGAGGACCGACTTGTCACTTAACATTTAAAAGAGGAGCACGTCCATAAGCCCTTTATACATTATCGTACTCGATTGGGGATCCCCATCTTGGGTAACCTACCTTTTGTACATAATCAAACTCTCTCCCCAAACATGACTTCATGAAAGGACAGACATAATCAACCTCTCCTTGAACATGACTTCATGAAAGGACAAAGACATCAGTCTCGAAGACAATACTTTTAAAAGTACCAAAATATCAAAAAGTTCTAAAAGCTCCTATGACGTGATTACCTCAGCTTCCTAAAAAGGGGAATGTGACGTATATCAGGAATTGTGGGATTGGAGATAGGATTATTTTCTCAAACAGGCTGCTAACGCACACATAGCATGACATGTGTCAACCTAACACTTTTTGATGAAAATCTCATACGCATGGCAAAAGAGTTGTCATTAAACTATTCATACTTTTTTTCACGTATCATAGCATTTGACACGTCCCACTCATCATCTCCCTCTATAAATAGGAGGGGAGTATGAAGAGAAAGGGATCCGAACTCTAGTTCATCTGAAGCTGAATATATTTCTGTTTGAGGTTTCTCTCCAGTGTACGTGCCTTATCCACCCTACCACCCTCTTTCTACGATACTATCACCCCTTCATTACAGACCTTGCCACTTGACCTTTGTTTAGAGAAAGACCACCGGAAGCAGTACGGTCGTTGCATCAGTTTAGGCTGCTTCTTGGACAAGTTCAAAACCCAGATTTTAGTTGGACTGTTTGTATCACAAGTCCTAACTGGTTAACTTCAAGCACGTGACGAATTCGGCATTAACATTTGGTGACTCCACTGGGGACTTGTGTTTGTCCCTTAGCTAAAACCATCATCCTCATTTGCACCTTCATTTTCTACACAGTTAATCTTGCCAGTACTTCTAGAGGTCATTCTCACAATGAGGCCCGCCAATCAACCACATTTTCTCGAGAACCCTCCACCTGCACCACATGCAGACCCCATGCAGGCCACCCAGCCTTTAATGGACAAAATGCAAGACATGAAAGCTCAATTTCTCTCCATTTTGGCTAGTGCAAACCTTCCTTCAACTCAACCTACCCCAACACAGCTACCGCCACCATTTCCTGTTGTAGAACCTATGGTTCTTCATGTTGTTCCATCACCAGTAGTCCTACCACCATAGAACATTCCACCTCCCATCTTTTCTTCTGTCAGTACACCTACACCTTCTTCTTGTTCTGGTCAGACTACCCTAGCTGACCTAGTCGCTCTCTTGAGAAGAGACTGTACTCAGAACCTCAGCTGGATCAAAGTGATTTCCAGCCCCTGTATCCTATTAAGCTTTTAAGCAAGCCCTACCTAAAAGATTATGTGACGCCAAAGTTCTCGAAGTTTACCGGACAGATAGACAACGTGAGAGCACATTGCTCATTTCATAGATGTCCTGGGGGCTTACACTGGAGACTATGAGCTCAGGCTCAGAGAGTTGTCTAAATCTTTGACATATAAGGCATATACTTGCTACAACAATCTGGAGTCAAACTCTATCCGAACGTAGGAAGAGCTTGGAGCCATGTTCCACCAAAAAATATTTTTCACAGAGGAACAACTCACAGTTATCGACCTGACTTAGGAGAGACAGCATCCTCTAAGGATCTTGTAGATTATGTCTGTCATTTTTGGGAGCTCACCATGGATTGCGAGACAGTCCTAGAGGAGAAATTTTTTCAAATATGCATCAACAACATGTCATTCAACTACGTGTCTTCTTGAAGAACTTGGGTATCACCAACTTCACCTGGCTCCATGAAGCTGACTAGCGGACTAACGTCTCGGTCCTAAGGATAGTGGACAAAAGAAGGTAGGAGCGTCCCTATCCTCAAAGCCCCATTACTTCTCGGGTCTTGGAGGAGACACCTGCACCCAAGAAGCCCCAAATTGACGAGCGCCCCCCAAGGCCACTTCCGCCACCATTGCCATGTACCCCCAACAACTTGATGTCCTGCTAGAGAACTGGTTCAAAGATAATCATATTATTCTACCACCAATTGCTAAGCCTCCGACTGTTGCAGAGATGAACTCCACTAACTACTATAAGTTCCATCGCCGAAAAGCCACTCCACCTTCAATTGTATTGCTCTTGCTCAGATATTCAAAACCCAGTTTAGTGCCGGGGAGATAGACTTGTGTACGGCAGGTACTCCTCATCAAAACTGTCACATCCCAAACCTAGAGATCTCATTGGAGTACCTAAAGATTTGATATATAACTCTCACCCCATTCCACATGGGAGTGGTAATCAATACATTGCTAACACATTGAATTAATTAAAATATTTATAAAATAAAGTTCTAAAAATTAAATGCTTTAAATATAATCCGTTACATCAGACAGCAGAAATAAATACTCCTAGTCTCACGCTTCAATCAAGACCCTACTAACCTACTCAAATCTGATCCTATCTAATAAAACATGAAAGCCATAAATCCTACTACATAATCTACTGAAATCATCAAATAATATCATAATTATAACTAAGGTCTTCATCATATCCTTGTCCTCCTTCTTGATCATTATAGTCTTGCTGTCCACCATCTATATATCCTGAAATATGGTTGCTTGAAAGCGTAAGCTACACTGAACTTGTAAGTAAACAAATCAAAACGGTATTTAAGATTGAAGTAGGGACAATGCCACTCTTCATTGGTAATCCATAGACAAAAACAGAATATTAGTTTGCAAATAATGACATGATATGATATGCGATACAATGAGATATGTTGTGTTGTGATGATATGTTGGTTCAATTATTAATGAATGCAATGCATGCTATGCACCTAAACAAATATAATCACCATATGTGATCTAAATACAATCATATGAATGCAATATGCATGTTGTTTGGCAATGTGAATTCCATCCCCTTACTACAAGGCTGTGATAATGAATTATTCTATGTGTGCATCATAGTTTCTAGGGGCTCCGACCTAAAGGGCACAAGTTCGTCACTTGTTTCCAATCACAGGAACTCATCCCAATGCCTCACTAATGTGAATCTTCCCTTGTGAACCATACATTGCCAATCTACTAACAGAATTTCACTCGGTCATCCATCCAACAAGACAGGCGTTCGTTTCGTAAGACAAGAATCACAAATTGGTCTTTTGGGATGGCTAATCCTTCAAAACATGCAAATCAGTCCGTCCGGGACTTCCTCGCCAATATTATAATTTTCAGATTATAATAACACTCATTATATCCATAAATTTCATAAATATGGAATTATGGAGTTAAGTCAAGGCATTAGACCCATCACAAGGTCATCATGCTCTATAGGCATATGTTGTGCATAGTGATTTGTGCACATTAACTAAGAAAACAATTTGTGTATGTGAACATGTGTAATAGTCAATAGACTATGGTTATAACATGCTTTAAAGTAATTAAAACCCAGATCAAAATATCACATGTTGGCAGACAAGTCCAAAACGTCCTCCATAAGTATTTTATGCAAGATATTCTTCAAATTCAAATTCTAACACCACAGGCAGTCTCAAATAGGTACATTAAACACGCTCGTAAAATTTCATGGCAATCGGAGAACTTTCATAAATTTTGGCTTACCTCTGACCCCACCTCTAGGTTGCCTCTAAGACATCGGCAGCTAGGGCTATCAACGAGCTGAGCTTGAGCTCAATATTTAGGCTCCCGAGTCGAGCCTGAGCTAAAAAAAAAATCTCATTATTTTAACGAGCCTGAGGCGGGCTTAGGTAGGCTCGGCTCGGTCTTATATATCATATATAAATTTATTTATCACAAGTATTATATATATATATATATATGAAGACTTAGACTCAAACATTTTTTTTATTATTTATAAGGCCTTCGATTTTTTTTTTTGACTTTTTCAAACATCTAAAACGTAATAGTTGTTCTATTAAAAGAAGTTGCTTATTGGCTATTAAAAGAAGTTGGTAAAAGTAAAACTTAAATGAGTTTCAGTTCCCTAGCTGTAATACTTTATAGGGTTTTCCTCTTTTGAGAGAGGAGAGAAAGGAGAGTTGTAGAGTTGCAGAGTTGCTCTTCCGATTCAAGGAACAAGGTTGGGTGGCCATTGATAAGGTTGACGATTTGAGGTGTTGAACAATTGTTGAAGAGAAGAACTGCAATGATCAGTGACGACCTCAACAAACCAGCCGGCTTCTTTTTTTTTCTTCATATAAAAATGCAAGCCAAGCTTCACCTTTGATTCTTCCTTTCTTCTTGTCTCTTTTTTTTTTTAGTTTAAGAGTCTATTATCTTGTGAAAATTTCTATATTGTCATCCCTTTTTCTTAAAAATCGGAATTATGATTTTTAGCAATAAAATTTTATCAAAAGAAAAAAGGGACTGAGTTTACATCGACTCGAGTCAAAAAGAGTCGATTTTCAAGAAATTTTTTATGAGCCAAGATTTTGCGAGCCGAGCTTCTGTGAGCCGAACTTGAGCCTTGAAAAAATAACGAGCCTGAGCCAAAAAAATTTTACCGAGCTTGAGCCGAGCCCGAGCCGAGCTGGCCAAAGCTCGGCTCGGCTCGACTCGTTTACACCCCTATCGGCAGCCTTTGCGGCTTGCCGCTGGCCTTTGGCAGCCTAGGCAGTTGGCACCAAAACAAAACACAGAGGATTCAACAGCCTAATCGGCTTGCTGACCCTACTGGTAGCCTGGCCAATAGCCCAGAAAACAAACATTGGGCGTCGACACACTTAGCGGCTTTCCTTTGAACCTACTGACCTGCCCAGAAGCCAATCGGCACACCAAGTGGCTTGCCGCTTGGCCTGCCGACGCTCAGGACAAGCGCAAAACATCATGAAAACTTTATTTTTAGTTCGTTTTGGTCATAAATTTATCTATACACACAATATGAAATTGATTTCCAAACATAACCCATAAATCACATCAAAACTTATCCACCTAGCTTACCTTGATACTTGTATGGTACTTAAACCCATAATTTTAATAATTTTATCATGTTTTGGTTAAGGAGTAGAAGATAGAGATTTATATTAGGTATGCTATTTCATACTCAAGAAATATGACATATGTACCTAGTTCATATCGAAAATAAGGTTTTACTTGAATACTTACCTCGGATTGTAGGTTGGTGTTGAGTAGAACATCATCTTCTTCCTCTTCTAGCTTGATCTTCTGCAACTCTAAGCATCCTTGCTACTATGGCTCTTCTTCTTCTTCTTCTCTCTCTCTCTCTCTCTCTCTCTCTCTCTCTCTCTCTCTCCTTCTCTCTCTTGTGACTTATGATTCATACGACCAAGCTAGTGTTTATATAGTTTCTAGTTTTTAGTTTATATTAATTTATGAGTCCTAGTTAGTTTGGATTTATTGTTAATTCTCTACCCTTAGATTAGATTAGTTAGGTCCTACTTAATTCTAACATAGATTAATATTCCTAGTTATAGTTGAACTAATCTCTAACCCTCTTTTAATTATTGAATTCTATCTTAATTAGAACTAGTATTAACTCCTATTGAATCTCAGCCCTTAAATTAGACTGAAAGTTCCTACGAAATCGTAACTCTTCATTATAACTTATGAGAGTTATGATTGTGTATGATGCACTTAGTTTCCTATAGTACAACCCATTAATAACAACAAGTCAAAGTCAAACTAATAAGCTAATTACTAAAAATTTAAATTAATCCCTATTCTTTTATTAATGACATATTAACCCTATTATTTTAGTTTGGGTTATTACAATCTACCATCTTTAAGAAAATTTCATCCTCGAAATTCGCTTAACCGGTTAGAAAAGTTGTGGATACTTACCTTGTATTGCTCTTGTTGTCCAACAAGTAGAATGATCAGCAAGACTACATAAGAAGAAAGAAGAAATCCACTCACACACAAGTTTAAAAAAAAAAGTGTTAGTAAAAACAATAAGCACACAAAAACTTTTGAAAATCAACACATAAAAAACTTATGGAATTGATTGAAAACATAAAACTTAGGCTCTGATACCAACTTTGTCACATCCCAAACCTAGAGATCTCATTGGAGTCCCTAAAGATTTGAAATATAACTCTCACCCCATTCCACATAGGAGTGGTAGTCAATACATTACCAACACATTCAATTAATTAAGATATTTATAAAATAAAGTTTTGGAAATAAAATTCTTTAAATATAATCAATTACATCAAACAACAGAAATAAATACTCCTAGTCTCATGCTTCAATCAAGACCATACTAACCTACTCAAATCTGATCCTATCTAATAAAACAAGAAAGCCATAAATCCTAATACATAATCTACTGAAATCATCAAACAATATCCTAATTATGACTAAGGTCTTCATCATAACATTTTCCTTCGTCTTGATCATCATAGTCTTGTTGTCCACCATCTATAGATCTTGAAATATATTTGCTTGAAAGCGTAAGCTACACTTAGTTTGTAAGTAAACAAATGAAAATGGTATTTAAGATTGAAGTAGAGACAATGTCACTCTTCAATGGTAATCCATAGACAAAAACAGAATATTATATGCAAATAATGATATGATATGATATGCAATACAATGAGATATGCTATGTTTTACAATGCAAGATGATATGCTGATTTAATTATTAATAAATGCAATGCATGTTGTGCACCTAAAAAAATATAATCATCACATGTGATCTAAATACAATCATATGAATGCAATATGCATGATGTCTGGCATTCGAGTAGTGGATGTTCCACACCAGAATCGTAATTCAAATACCCAAGATGTCCCACCAATGTGAATTTCATCCCCTTACTACAAGGCTGTGATAACGAATTATTCTATGTGCGCATCATAGTTTCTAGGGGATCCAACTTAGAGAGCACAATTTCCTTAATTGTTTTCGATCACGGGGACTCATCCCAGGGCCTCACTAATGTGAATCTTGCCTTGTGAACCATACATTAGCTAATCTACTAACAGAATTTCACTCAGTCATCCATCCAACAAGATAGGCATTCGTCTCGTAAGATAAGAATCAAAAATTGGTCTTTTGGGATGGTCAATCCCTTAACAAATGCAAATTAGTCCATACGGGACTTCCTCACCAATATTATAATTTCCAGATTATAATAACACTCATTATATCCATAAATTCCAAGAATATGGAATTATGGGGTTAAGTCAAGGCATAGAACCAATACAAGGTCATCATACTCCATAGGCATATGTTGTGCATAGTGATTTGTGCACATTAACTAAGAAAACAATTGTGTATGTGAACATGTGTAATAAAGTCAATAGAATATGATTATTACATGCTTTAATATAATTAAAACCCAGATCAAAATATCACATGTTGGCAGACAGGTCCAAAACCTCCTCCATCGGTACTTTATACAAGATATTCATCAAATTCAAATTCTAACACCACATGTAGTCTCAAATAGGTATATTAAACACGCTCGTAAAATTACATGGAAATCAGAGAACTTTCATAAATTCTGGCTTAATTACCTCTGACCCTACCTCTAGGTTGCCTCTGGGTCATCGACAGCCTCTGTGTCTTGCCGCCAGCCTTCGACAGCCTAGGCAGTGAGCACTAAAACAAAACACAGAGGGTTCTACATCCTAATCGGCTTACCGACCCTATCCAGTAGCCCATAAAACAAACAGTGAGGTCAGCACACTCAGCGGCTTGCCGCTGAGCCTGCCGACCTGCCCAGAAACCAATCGACACACACCAAGCGGCTTGCTGCTGAGCCTGCTGACCAGCCCAAAAGCCAATCGACACACCAAGCGGCTTGCCGCTTGTCCTGTAGATGCTCAGGACAAGCCCAAAACATCATGAAAACTTTATTTTTAGTTGGTTTTGGTCATAAATTTATCTAAACACACTATGAAATTGATTTCCAAACATAACCCATAAATCACATCAAAAATTTTCCACCTAGTTTACCTTGAAATTTGTAAGGTACTTAAACCCAAAATTTTAATACTTTTATCATGTTTTTGGTTAAGGAGTAGAAGATAGAGATTTATCTTAGGTATGCTATGTCACACTCAAGGAATATGACATATGTACCTAATTCATATCGAAAACAATGTTTTAGTTAAATACTTAACTCAGATTGTAGGTTGGTGTTGAGTAGAACACCTTCTTCTTCCTCTTCTACCTTGATGTTCTGCAACTCTAAGCTTCCTTGCTGTTGTAGCTCTTCTTTTCTCTTTATATCTCTCTCTTGTGAATTATGATTTATACGACCAAGCTAGTGTTTATATAGTTTCCTATTTGTAGTTTATATTAATCTAGGAGTCTTTGTTAGTTTGGATTTAGTGTTAATTCTCTACCCTTAGATTAGATTAGTTAGGTCCTACTTAATTCTAACTGTTAGATTAAGATTCCTAGTTATAGTTGAACTAATCTCTTGGATTCCGATGAGGAATTGTTTGATATGATTTCTAGTTGAGGTGATAGTGGAATCTCTTGCAATCTATTCTTGTGTATGGGTGCTTGGATAAGTTCTGATTGAGGTAACACTAGAAACTTCTCTTGGATTGTGTGTGAGGATTATGTTCTGATTATTATGGGTTGAGAGACTTGCTATCCCAATAGACCAAACTTCATTCTTGTCTTGTTGGACATATTACTTGTAATGACCCTAAAACAAAAATTAATATAATAAATTAATTTATGGTTAATTAAATGAATTAAATAAGAATAAATGGCAATTTGATTGTTTATGCTTCTAATTAAAGTAAGAATCTGGAATTAGTTAATTTAGAATTGATCATAATCTTTAGATTAACTTTATCATTTCCATTGTAAGGTAGGTCACCTTGGTTTCTCTTCATATTGTTAATAATGATGATCATTGGTGTGATTGTGTATAAGTATGTTTATATATGTCTATATATGAATGTGAGTGCATGTATACATGTTTAAATGTAATGAATCTCAGATCTAAGAGTGATTATGATCAAAAGTGCAGGATATGTTGATTAGATGCGTATATGGAGTACGTGTTTCCCTTTATACGATTATCATGCGAATGTATGTAGTTTTCGCATGTGTTTAAGAATATGTATATTGATATGTGTGCATATATATATATGAGTGTATATATGTGCATGTATCTATATGTGTATGTGTATGCTTTATAATCAATGAATGAATTGTGTGTGTGCCTTACTTTAAATAAGATGGGATGGAATGAATGCTTGAATAAAGAAGAATTAAAGAGTGAATAATAAACACATGAATACGTAAAACAATGTGTAATACAAATGTAGATATAGAAACCATCACTATCCGTTAAGAGACCGAAAAGAAGAACAAAATTTGGAGATTTATCAAGATCTGAAGTATCGATTAAAGAACCAGTGAGAATATTTTTATATAATTTATTTTATACTTTTTGATGATTTTCATGTTCGTTAGGAATACAGTGTTTGAAATTTGAGGTGATTCTGATAAGTATATAAAAAGTTATGGCCAAATTATCGAACATACGTCAAAGTTGAAAACCCCAAAAAATTCTCTGGAAAAGGGACCAAAGTTGGGAGTCGACCCTGGGATGGACCGAAGGTTTTGGTCCACCCTTAGGTTGACCGAAGGTAGGGACCGAAGTCCATTTTGGGTGAAAACTTATGGGGAGCTTAGTTTGACCCTAGTGAGGTTGTGTGTGGTGGTTTTATTCCATAAAAATTTGGGTGTGATGACTTGTGCAACAAGTTAGTGTGAATGCCATAGTTTATTGTTTTCAGTGAAAGGAGATTGGGTGCTAGGACTTATAAGAGTATATGTGCCACTGTTTTAACACATGCAACATGTGTAAATGATGAAATTTCATGTGTATATGTGCATTGCATGAGATATGCATGGGTTGTATTGAATGGTCCCTATGTGATCAAATCTAAGCATTAGATATGCTTGAGAATTGATGGAATGTATATGAATAAGTTTCTATGAATTGTTATTCTTTCTGTGTGAAGGACTATCTTTGGAGGACTCCTTGGGAAGAAATCCCCAAATTGATTGTTTGATGAGGACTACCCCGTTGTGGACTCCTAGGGTATGAAGTAGGCCTGTAAACGGATCGGATTCGAAGCAGATTCTGCTGAATCTGAATCCGATCCGTTAAGAAATATACTAGATCCGAATTCGATTTAAAATCCAATGGATCTTCATAAACTCTATTCGAATTCGAATTCGATTATAATCCGAAATCCGAAATCCGAATCCGAAATCCGATTCGATCCGAATATCCCAAAATCCAAGTCTAGAAGAGCAGAATCCTGGAAACTAGGGTTTTTTTTATTTTGTTTACAAGGTAATATGTTAGTATGTATCATGAGTAATTATACTATGTAGCTATAATGTATAAAAGTAATGTATGTGATTGAATGGATATGTTGTTATGTGAGACACTATTCATAGATAATGATAATATGTGACACACTACAAAAAAAGAATACATTAGTCTTAATTATATAATCGAATCGGATCTTAATCAAATCGGCCTTAATAGATCCATACTCGATTTGAATCTAATCGGATTTTTCGGATTCAAATCTTAATCGAATTTTGAATCGAAAATATCTTACCGAATCCACTATAATCGGATCAGATTCGAATCGGATTCGGGTCATGATCCGATCCATTGACAAGCCTAGTATGAAGTCCCTAAACTCGAAATTGAGATGTGTGGTAAATGACGATTCCAATGTGAAATCCTTGGGATGAGAATCCCTAAACTTAATAGGGACAATCCTAGCGTGGGCTCATTGGGTGTTGATACGTCATGAATTGTTACATCTTAAACCCTTAATTACATGACTTATCTGGCAATATTATACATAGAATTTGCCAATTTTCTTTTACCATTGCATTAGATTTTAATTGCCTCATTTATACTTAATTTATTGATGCAAAGACACTTTTGAGAAAAATCTTGGTCGAAAGAATTCAAACCGAGATCGGGTCAGATCAGACAAGTTAGATCAGGCGGGTCGGATTTATCTCGGTATTTTGACCATAACTCCTTGTAGAAACGTCCAAATAAGGTGATTTAGGTGGCCCCGGAAATTTAAGAAGTAGAGATACAATTTTCATGCAGACACCATAGTCCACCGCAATAGTTTTGAAGGTTCAATCGGAGGTACAAGAGGAAACTCGTCAAGTTTCCTGTTTGGAGGAAATCAAAGGGAAGTTACTATTTTCTTCAAGGTTTTCTTTCTCAAACTGAAGAGGACGAATTGGAGCTCTATAAAAGGGAGAAGAATTACTAGTTTAATCATCCCTTTTCTTCTTAATTTTTTACTCAATTTTCTCAATATTTCTTCTTCTTCCATGGAAGCCTAATCCTCTGCAAAGGCTAAGGGGTCAAATTCTCTTGTAATTGGTATGAGCTTTTATTGTAATTCTTCTTGAATTTAATGGAATTATGTTTGATTGTTCATCTTTTTTGATTCCTTGTGATGTATGAGTTCTTCCATACTTTTTATGAGTTCAATTATGAAAATCTCATTATTAAGAGGAATTTCTTATGGTTTCTAATAGGAATCTAGAATTAAATTGAATGGATTTTTCTAAAAGTTATTCTAGCCATGTCTTTAACCAAGGTTACGAGATGTTCCTGAATTATTTTAGTTCAACCGAATCAAAGGTTTTCGTAACAATCAAACATATGATATTTTACCCAAGTTATAATGAATTTCATATATGTTCAAGGAACTGCCTCGATGCCTGAGCATTCTTACCATTGAATTTAATCCTTTCATTTATTTTTGATCATTCAATTATTCCCTTTAAATTAATACCAATAATTTTTCCACCATTATAATTGTTCTTTAATCACCTTTTGTCTTTGATATCCGTGCTCTCTGTGGTTTGACCTCGGACTCCCGAGAATTATATTTCTTCGAACTCCTGCACTTGGGAGTGAGCAAGTAAATTTTGGCACCGTTGCCGGGGAGCTGTGGTATATTAAGAGGCAATCTCGTGAAACAAGCATAACCAGTGGAATTCGCTCTATTGATAACCTCGTTACAGTCTCCTTTATTTCTGTTTTTATTTATTTTTATTTGCACTTGTTATTGCATGAGCGTTTGGATTAGAAAGAAAAGGCATATTTGAGATATTTGAGACTTATTGTGGGAACCTTTTGATACACCTGCACCTTCACACACATCGTCCATAATGGGTGACAAAGTACTAAGTAATCCTGATGAAAACAGGAGAACTATGTATGATTTGTTACACCCTACTCAGAGTTCTGTCCCTTCTTGCATCATGTTTCCTCCTAATGCACATCATGTAGAGCTTAAGCCAGGGCTTTTGGCTATACTTCCTGACTTTAGGGGTTTGGACAATGAGAACCCCTATGTGCATGTTAGAGTCTTTGAGGAAGTCATTAGTAGTTTATATGCACAAAATGTAATAGAAGCTGCTAAGTTGAGATTTTTCCTATTTTCTCTTAAAGACAGGGCTAAAGCATGGTTGTATACCTTGAAACCTAGGTCTATACGTAATTGGGGTGAGATGGGTCGTAAATTTTATAAAAAATATTTCCCTCCCCATAAAGTCCAACAAGTGAAAAGAAGAATATATAGTTTTGTCCAGGGAGAAAATGAGACCTTATTCCAAGCTTGGGAAAGGTATAAGGACCTCTTCAATATCTGTCCAACTTATGGATATGAAAATTGGAGATTGGTCAGCTATTTCTATGAAGGACTTACACCTAGGGACAGACAATTCGTCCAATTATCCTGTGGAGGAGGGTTCTTACAAAAAGAACCCGAAGATCCCATAGACTATTTGGATGAAATTGCTGAAAACTCGAACTCTTGGACTGGACCTAGCCCCATGGATGCTACAGACCGAACCAGGACCAACACTACCACATCTGGTGAAGGTTTCTTTAATTTGAGGGAAGAGGACAACATAAGTGCCAAAATTAGTCTTTTGACTAAGGAAATTGAGGAACTCGAGATGAAGGGAACAAAAGGTGTTAGTGTTGTTTTTAGGGAGGAACCCATGGAAGCATGTAAAATTTGTCATGAGAAAGACCATGCCACACACAATTGTATATCACTTTCACAGTTCCTAAATGTGCCGGAGGAACAAATATTGGCATTAAATCAATACCGGCCAAACAATTCAGCACATTCGAACACTTACAACCCAAATATGAGGAATCATCCTTATTTGAGTTATAAGAGTGGCAATGTGCAGAATCCCCCTCCCCTAAGGAATGATTATCTATCATCATCATCTAAACCTTCCTTGGAGGATGTTCTTGGCACTTTCATGCAGAAACAAGGTGAACAAAATCAAAAGTTTGAGTCTATGTTCACTAGGATAGATGAGGAAGTGAGAGAGACCAAGAACCTAGGCTTACTAATGCTTTGAGTGGATATGAGAAAGGGAAACTTCCTTCCCAAACTCAACCCAATCCTAATATTAAAAATCTGAATATGGGTCCAGTTGATAAGCATGAGGAAGTCAAAGCTGTTACCACTTTGAGGAGTGGTAATGAAATTGTAAAAAAGACTCCTAAAGAAGTTGAAAAATCTAAGGAGACCTTATTTGAGAAAGAGAAAGAAAAAGATGAGGGTGAGTCATCTAAGGCTAACGAGAAGGAGAAGTGCCCCTTCCCCACACCATTCCAACAGGTCCTAAAGTTACCTAAGAATCTCGATGCCACAAGAGAAATTTTAGAATACTTGCATTAGGTTAGGATTAATTTGCCTTTATTGCATATCATCAAGCAGATGCCTACCTATGCCAAGGTAATCAAGAACTTGTGCACTGTGAAGAGGAAACATCATCTGAAGAAGACTGCATTCCTAGTGGAACAGGTAAGTGCTATCATCCAACAAAAAGTCCAACCAAAGTACAAGGATCCGGGTTGTCCTACGATCTCTTGTACTATTGAAGATTACAAGATTGAGCATGCATTGCTTGATCTTGGAGCTAGTGTTAACCTACTCCCCTTTACTGTGTATCAATAGTTGGGACTTGGTAATTTGAGACCCACGTTAGTAACTTTACAGTTAGCTGACTGATCTATAAAGACACCAAGGGGAGTAGTGGAGGATGTGCTTGTAAAAATTGAAAATTTCTATTATCCTATTGATTTCATTATTTTGGTTACTGAGCCTGTCTTACATCCTGGAGCTAATATTCCTATTATATTTGGTAGACCCTTCCTTATTACGGCTAATGCCTTAATTAATTGCAGGAACGGGAGGATGAAGGTCACTTTCGGCTCCATGACTGTCGAGCTCAACATATTCAACATGATGAAGCAACAATGGGAGGATGAGGAAATGTGAACCTAATCGAGACAGTGGTTCAAGAAGAATTTGATAAAAGCTATTTTTCTGACCCTTTAGATACTCTTCTTACTACTTCTACTGATTCGCATGATTTAGAGCATCATGCTGGAATATATTCCTTGTTCGGTTCTTCACAAGTGTTAGGAGCGGAAGAACAAGGGATGGTAGCTAATAAAGGATGGAGACCTAGCTTTGAGAAGTTGCCGAAAAGTGAGAAGAATATCGTACCCTTACCGAAGAAACACCACATTTGGAACTTAAACCGCTACCAAGTGGTTTTAAGTATGCGTCTTTAGGCTCAGGTGAAACCTTTACTGTAGTTATCTCGGATGCATTTAATGAAGAACAGGAAGGTATGTTGTTAACTGTTTTAAAAGACCACAAATCTGCCATAGGTTGGAATATAGCTGACAACAAGGGCATAAGCCCATTGATTTGTACACATAAGATATACCCAGAGGATGATTGTAGGACTTCTAGAGAACCCCAGCGTAGGCTTAACCCTACAATGAAAGAGGTTGTCAAGAATGAGGTAATAAAGTTGATAGATGCGGGTATCATATAACCCTTCTCTGACAGCAAATGGGTTAGCCCTACTCAGGTAAGACGCCTGGCATGACCGTGGTCAAAAATTCTGAAAATGAGTGGATCCCAACCCGTTTAGTTACCGGTTGGAGGATGTGCATAGACTATAGGAAGCTTAATGCTGCAACTAGAAAAGACCAATTCCCACTACCATTCATTGACCAAATCTTAGAGAGGATAGCTGGTCAAGCCTATTACTGCTTCCTAGATGGCTATTCAGGCGACTACCAGATAGAGATCTCTTTAGAAGACCAAGGAAAGACCACTTTCACATGCCCCTTTCGTACCTTCGCATTCCGAAGAATGCCATTTGGGTTATGTAATGCACCAGCCACTTTCCAAAGATGTATGGTTAGCATTTTTAGTGGTATGGTTAAGAAATTTATGGAAGTGTTCATGGATGATCTATCTGTCTTTGGCGACACTTTTATTGATTACCTTTCAAGTTTAAAACTGGTTTTAGCCCGTTGTGAAGAAAAAGGCTTGGTCCTTAATTGGGAGAAGTATGTAATGACCTAAAATACTAAAGAAAAGTTTCCTTATTTATTGAATTATTTATGGCTAATTAATTTGCTTTATAATTCTTAGGTAGTGTGTTTAATTAGAATTAGGGTATTTCTATAATTTAACGTGTTAGTTAGTTGCCCCTTAGTTATTAGGCTTTCTCTTTGGGGTAGCCTTGTAAATAACTTTCTCCCAAAAGAATTGGAACGAACGGCCAAGCGTGGAACTGGTCGTGGGAACGTGGCCTTTGCTGGATCCTTTGAGGGAGAGTACTAGGGAGATTATCCCTATTTTTCTTCCCCTTACCTTACTTTGTCTTCTCATTCAAACTAGAATTGAGAATTTGTGTGTGTGTGTGTGTGTGTGTGTGAGAGAGAGAGAGAGAGAGAGAGAGCCATACAAGAGAGATTTGAAGCTTGAATCTGAAACTGGACTTGTTTCAGATTGAAGAAGAAGGAAGAGGAGCACCAATCGTAGCTTTCCCATTTGCTTAGCCTCATTCGAATCCCACTGGTAAGTAGATTATCCGGTTACTCTATATATGATGATATGTGGTGTTTTGATTTTCTCTATTTGTGAAAGAGCATATTTCTGTTTTGATATGGAATTATGAATTAGTTGAGGATTCATTCAACTACAATTAGAATGAATATGATCTCACATTTGCTATATGCATAAGCATGATTTGATTTGGACGGATCCATGATTCTAAATTACAGCGTTATAAATTCTGTTTTGTTTTCATATAGTTGCTGAAAACTGATTTGGGACGAATCTGTGATACTATTTGGCAGTCTTACAAATTCTGTTTTATATATATATAGTTGCTGAACCTTATGACCGAATTCATGGTCTAATGTACAGTTTATACATTCTGTTTTGTATATATA
>JAUPMG010244216.1:0-54059 GCA_031762675.1 Pachysandra terminalis
GACTTAATTTCATAGTGAGTTGCCGCAACTTGCGGCAACTGAATGCAAGAAGGAGAGGTGTAAGTAGTAGGGATATAATGATCCCTAAGCCATATGGGTCTCTCTTCTTCTTCTGGTTCCATGGTTACAGTTGTATGTTCTGCTACCAAGCTAGAGTCTCTTTGGGCCTCACGTTCTCTAAGAGTATGTTCTAATTCTAGGTCGCAAGGTAAAAGTGGTAAGGACAAGGAACACATACTTAACATACACTATTAATGGAAATAATACTAAAAAACAAAATAAACTAACTACCTAGCTGGTGGTGGCTGCTGTAGAAGTTTTTAAGCAAAATCTGCTATTATGAGAAATTGCGCTCGATCGTAGAATTGAGCTCGATCCGATTCTGCTCGATCACAGTACGCTCGATCCGATTTCGCTCGATCGCAACCCGCTCGATCGCAGTACTCTCGATCGCAATGCTGCAGACAGTATCGGAAACAGATACCACACAGCCGTAGAATAGAATAAAAAATATATGAAATAAATCTAACACTTTAACTAGACTTAATCTAACAATTTTAGCAATCTAAATGAAAACCAGTCCCCCGGCAACAACTTCAAAAGTTGATGTATGAATTATATTACACTCACAATAGAACGAATCCAAATAGGATAGGGCTATGTTAAGGGTGCCGAACCTCAAGGACTGATGGGATTTAGGCTGTTAATTTTACCAGATTAATTCTAAATGAATTAGTGGACAAATCAAGGAAATATATGATTTAATTCTAAAAAACTAAATTAAACTAAATTAAAGGGATCTAAATCAATAAGATAAAGGGTAGGGCATTGATGATCCCTCTAACCTAATGAATATGGTTAATCTCTTGAAATCTAGGAATTTAATTCAATGTCTAAAACAGACTTGTGTGGCTACAAGTTCACTACAATGTCTCCAGAAAGGTATCATACTTAGGAATAAGCATAGTCTATCTTCAATTTCTCTAAGCATAAACTATCAAACTCCTTAGTATGAATTACATTATCATAAGGGATAAGTATAACCCATCTTCGGTTGGCACAGACTGTCTACCTACGCTAACTAACTAAATTGCAGCCCAACCCGTCTTCCCTAGGCATGGCCTATCAAATCCTATCTTAATCATCATGGCAATGAGCACGGTTGCATAATCAATATTCTTATAATCACAGAAAATAAGAATACTTTGGGTTCAATCCTAAAAAATCTATGGCCAGTGGGTTTTATTAAAATCGATTATAAACATTAAATCCGATTTTCAGCAATCCTCATAACTATGCAACTTCAAACAATTAAATTAAAAACCTAAAAATCATGAGATTGATACCATAAACAAGAAGTTAGAGTTTACATCAATACTCCACAAGGAGTTTAGCTACTCATGGATGGGCTGGTCTTCAACATGAAGGTGTAGAAGTTCATCTCCATTAATAAAATATGCTCCAGTTCGTCTTCTTCTCCAAAACGCCAAAAACTAGCAAGAACCAATCTCAGATCTCAGAGAATTCAATCCAATTCTAATTCTAATTAAATTCATAATAATCTACAACTTATCCGGAGTCTTATAATACAAGATTCTCAGTTTCGAAGTCATCCAAATAGACAAGAAAATCAATCACGTACGAACCCAAACTACTAGACAATCACGTAACTGCTGCTAAAAACCCGCATGCGCTCGATCACAATGCGGTGCGCTCGATCGCAATGCGATCGATCCTATGCAGGTGCACTCGATCACAGGGTACAGTCTCTATGTTTCTGGGCTTGTTCTTTGACTTTGTCTTTTGGGCTTCTCCTCCGTCTTCCAGGTGTAATTGGCTTGAGTTTTGAATTTTGATCTTCTCGTCTTAAGAACCTTGAAGCTTGATCCAATTAAAGCTTTAGTTGACTTAGTTTAAGTCCATATTCTCTTCATCATCACAAACCCTCCAAAACAAGTAAATGCATTAATCCATTCACATAAATACATCTCTAAGACTAACAAACATGAGTAAGAAGTCTAAAAGTGTAAGTCTTACACACTTATCAATGAGTAAATGTGACTTTGAGGTTTTATTCAAAGTTTCATATATTTGAAGAGTGTATTAGGGATAGCCTACCCCTACCTTTATCCCACGAGAAGAATAGTGTCCTGCTTTGTAAGGAATACGAATCCTTAATCCTTCTGTCATTTCGGGGGAAATTAACCCGCGTCTTTTGAACCTTGGACACGTGGCATTGTTCAGTGTAATGAACCGTTTTTCCAGTGGTTGCTTCTAAAGAAGTTTACCTTTTCAGTGATAAGGACGGTCAAATATCTTTGACCCATTTTTAATTATCACCTTTTTGTTAAACGGTCTAATCAACGTGTAGTTATTGTTGACAACTAGCACGTGTAAAGTGATGGGGTGGCAGGTAACTGCTTTATTAAATGATTCAGTATGTGCGGCTATCCCCAGTAAACGTACACGCGCGCGCTTAAGATAACGCCACATATTTAATGAGATTAATTAGGCCGCCTTATCAACAATAGCCCCCCAATATCTGTTTTCTTACAGTAGAGAGAAAAGCACGAGATCGTACCTTGAGAATGGCGGGCATTAGATACGCGTTCCCTAAGATGGTGCATTTTAAATGCGTGCTATTATGCGTCGATGGCGCATTTAATGTGCGATGATTACCCCTTGGGATAACGTGAACCGCCAAAAAAGACTTTTTGAATTCTTGAAGCGAGAAACCACCATTTTTATAAATAGAAGCTCCTATAAAGAAGAAGGCTTTCTGCAATCTCTTGAGCTTTTAGTTTTCCTGAGTTCATGCTTCCTTTACTTCTTGCCTTTTAGCAACTGTTTCAATGGCTCCAAAGAAAGGCTCTACCTCAAGCAAGAAGACGGACACAAAGCTGGCAGTGTCTATTGCACCTTTTTGGGATGGGATCGAGAATCGTCCGCCATCAAACGTCTTTTTGATTGGAGAGGCCTTGCTCAGTCCTTACACAGAGAGCACTTGGATGGATGTGTTCTTTCCTTGTATCAGTACGATGCATTTGTTCCTCTACGAGAGAGGGGACTACCCACTGTCTGAGATTAGATTTCAGTTTCATTTCAGCCTCCCCACTAGTTGGCCGGAGTGGGTTGATTACATCATTCAAAATGATGATTACCTGAGGCTTTTGGACGCTGCCAGAGTGTTGGAGATGATTCGAGTCTCTGTGGGATATTTTCATAGAGATTATGATGGTTTGAAGGAGTTTGTCCTTCGATGGGATCTGGAGGACCATGTCTTTGTGACTGCCTTTGGGGAGATCACTCTGACTTTAGAGGATGTTGCTATCCTCTGATAATTCCCAATAATGGGAGAGGAAAGTTCTAGAGCAATAGTCTTGACCAGCAACGAGAAGGGTGTTGTGGACGGCTTGAAGGTGTGCATGAAGAAGTCCCTTCAGAAGTCAAGATTCAAGGGAAAAGGCCCTGGTCAAAGCACGAAGTACTTGTTTGCAGGGTGGATGTGCTACTTTTGGAACGAGGAAGAGATCCTGAAGGCGAATACTGCCTCTATTAGGAGGTGCTGGAGCGAGGGCCTGGATAGTGCAGTCCACCTGGACACTTTCATTGCTCTTTGGTTGGCGAGATTCATCCTCGAGGGATACCCCATTGATAAGGTGGTTGAACGGGTATTCTCACTTGATGTGAAGATAGCAAGAGGAGTTCGAGTGCCCCTAGCTCCACTGTTCCTGGGATCATAGTGCGGGCATCTTGATCTGCTGTGCGAGGACGTGGCTCGAAGCCGAGGAGAGAGGTTGGTGGAGACCTTTATGGATGTCAATTTCCTACAGTTGTTCCTCTGGGAGAGGTACACAAGGTATGGCCCATTGAATTTTACAATGGTGGGGAGCCAGCCACTGTCATAGGCTTGGATTCAATCCCTTGAGCGTTGACATGGTCTAGAATGAGGCCGAAGTTGAATGTCAGGTTGACTTTGGTACTGGACGTAGAAGCAGAGTTCAAGTTCCGTCCATATCGTCGAGGAGGGATAAGGCTGTTGCAGCCTAATGGAATCATGTTGGAAGGAGAGTTCCCTCGGAACACCAATGCTTGGCATTCGTTGAAGCTGGATGATATGGATTTCCTAGTGACTGTGCGCCTTAGCTATCTCTTAAGTTTCGTTAGAGAGTACGGGAGTAGCTATCCGGTGTACAATCCTCACCGTGTACTCCGGCAATTTGGGATGGATCAAACTGCCCCTTCTCACAACATTGCCAGAATAACAACTGCAGAACTCTCAATGATGCGAGTGGGATAGAGATTTTGCCAATTAAATAGATACAAGGGGATGCCAGAAGGATGGGAGGCATGTCCTGCCCCCATTGAGAGAGATGGGAGAGTATCTCTATGGTGGGTTGATTATTGTGGCAATGCTCTTAAGTATTTGGATGACTTCCGCAAAGGCTTTGCGGTTAAGTCAAAGGTAGATTATAGCGGTAATAAGGAGCAGAGAGTAAAGAAGGTGGATAGAAATTATCCTATCTCCGAAGGAGTTGGGCATCCTACCCTTCATGAAACCCCTGGTCATCTCTTGATCATTGATAGTTACGAGGGGAGAGAGGGTGGATAAGAGGATGCTGAAGCTTTTGATAAGGCTCTTGCGAACTTGCCCAGAGGGCAAGAAGAAGAAGAAAGAGAAGAAAGAGAAGAAGAGGAGAGAAGAGGAGGGGAAGAGGATGAAGAAGATGAGACCGTCCCCATAGGGGAGTTCCTAGTACACAGGAGGTCTAGGAGTACAAAAGTCCCTCCTCCACCAAGGGCACCCTTGGCTTCACAGATTTTAGAGGATCAAATTATCCCTGAAGAACCAATTATCCCAGAGGAACTTGTTCTTCCGAGGGTGGGGCCCAGTACTTCGAAGGAACATTGCATAAGGGTGAAGTCTATTGCTGCTCATACTCTGAAGGTACGGATGTCTTTTCTATGCATCCTACCTTGCTGTCATGCTTTTCTACTATTTATTTATCTGTTTCTGATCTCATTCCTTGGTTTTTTAACATGTGACAATTGGAGGGCTGGGGGACGGCCTCAAAGTAAGCGATACTTCGGTCAGATCTCCAGTGAGGGAGCCCGTAGGGCAGAGTTCTCAGGTGCTAGCTGATGCCTCAAAGGAGAAGGCAGCACCTAGTACTCCTGTAAACAAAGTCCCCCTTCTTTGGAGAAGCCTACTTCCGACTCCCCTGTCACAGAGTTCCACCTCCCTTGGAAGGGCCTGCTATTGGAGTTCCTGTTAGTAGGAGTCCACCTCCTCTTCAGGAGGCCGCTGTGGCTGGTTCTTCAAGCAGGGCCCCTCCTCCATTTGGTAAGTATATCTTCTATTTTCTTTAGTAAATACAACATGTTTTGTTTACTGGTCCTTGTGTATTTCTGTACAGTTCCTCCGGTGGTGGAGGAGGGAATCACAAGGCCTGGGAGACCTCAAGCTATTCCTGCTACTTTGTTAGAGAGAAATCTTGGCAAGGCTCCCGTAAGAGGGAGACGAGAGGAGGAAGCCCCTAGGGTTACCTAGGATCCTCTAGTTCCAACCATTCTGACTTCTGGAAGTGGTACTACCAGAAAGAAGGAGAGAGAGGAAGCCCCAAGAGATGTTGAAGAGGAAGTCTTAGTGGTTAATCCTTTAACCATCGTTTTTCCCATTTCTGATGCAAGTATTTTCTTTTTAGCTGTTAGTTTTCAAAATATGAAATGTAGCTAACATTATTGTTTCTTTTGTAGGATGAAGATGAAATAACCTCCCATGTTCCTTCGAATTTTAGAGAAGGGACAGGGGATATTGATGAAGCAACTGATTGCGCGGAAGCTGAAGTTGTTGATAATAAAGAAGATGAGGTCACCCTCAGACCTTCATCAATTCTTGCAGAGGCCACAACTGTACATACTGAAGTGGTTCCTCTTGTGCCCTCTGTGCCTGCCAAGGAACCTTCCGTTCCTGCTGATGCACCTGTGAGTACAAGTGATACAGAGACATTCGAAGTTGTTCCTCCAGGGGAAGCAGAATCAAAAGTACCGTCCTTTCCTCCTCCAGCTTCCGTTCCAACTGTCCCGTCCCAACCACCTTCAGGAGTTCCTATTGCCGAAGTTACTACCGCAACTCTTGAAGTGGCATCCTCTTTTGGTGTTAAGCTGAAAAGGGCATCCTTTGTCATACTAGCCATTTAGAAGAGGAGGGAACTGTCCCCTGATCCAAAGGATGACTCGATAGAACGAGAGAGAACATATTGGATGGATCTGATCAGGGCGACCTACGGGGAGTTGTTGCCAGAGGCTGCTCTGCCAAGTCAGAAATTCATGAGCTTTAGATATAGAGAGCAATGCAGAATTCTGGGGATAATGAGTCGTTGAAGTCTCTACAATATAGCTGCTGAAGATTTAGGAGATTGGGAGAGGACGGTAGTTTTCCTAAAGTCTATGAACTTTCAGTTGGAATGGTTGGAGAATTGGCTAGAACAACTGAGGACAAAAGTACAGAAGTTCAGCAAGGTTAAGGAGCTTGAGACTGTTGTCTTGGTGGAGACAGAAGAGGTGAGCAAGTTGCATAAAAGTTTTTATAAGTGTAAAGTAGATGTGAAGGAATTGGAAGGAGAACTTGTTCGTCTTGATAATCTGGGGAAAGCTGTTACTAATGAACTTGTGGTTTTCCAAAATGATCAAGAGGAAGCATCTTTTGCCCTGTCCAAGGAGCAGGCAAATCTTATGGAGGCACAGGCTGCTCTTATGAGGGAAAGTGTTCCAGTTTCTAGAGCTTCGCAGCTAGGCCTACTTGAAGGTGCCTTCGAAGGCGTTACCAAATCTCAACTCATCGGGGCACAATACTCTCATACTCCTTTTCTTTTACAATGTATTTCCCATATGTAAAGATAACAAGATTTTTTTTTTTGTAAAGGAAAGTGTATTCATATACTTAATAAAAGTACTTGTTCAGCCATTTTCCATTTATAGTTTCTTTACTTGCATTTTCTTCCAAAGATGAAATTTTATAATATCCTAAAGTTTGAGCAGAAGTTACTTCGAAGGGTCCTTCCCACTTAGGAGCGAATTTTGGTTTGATTGCATTACTTTTTGCGCATGTCACGTTGCTCGAAGGACTAACTCACCAACCTAGAAACTTCGGGGTCTGACCAATTTGTTATACGCCTAAGCTATAATTTGGTGATGATGCAAACTACTTTTCAAAGCTTTTTGTATTTTTTCATCCAAATTATCTAACTCCTGAGCATGTATAAGAGAGAAGTCTCTAAAATTCCAATCCACTTTACTGGCATGTAAGATCCTGGCTGAGGCAACTTGTAATTCAACTGAAAGAAGAGCTTTTGATCCAAATATGAGGGAAAAATGAGTTGCAATTGTAGCTCGGTGTTTACTTGCTCTATATGCCCATAAGGTTTAAGGCAGGAACTAGTTCCATCGCGAAGGTTGATCATACACCATTTTGCTAAGAATTTTGATCAAGGTCTTGTTAGAAGCTTCAGCCTAAGCATTTTCTTGGGGATAATGAGTAGACTTATTATGATGAATTTGGTAAAAATTTGTCAACTCTCTAACTGGCCTGTTAAGGAAGTAAGTTCTCTTATTTGTAATGATCATTCGAAGGATACCAAACCGAAGGACAATATTGTTCTTGACGAATTGAGCCATGGAAGCTCCATTAGCTCTTCTAAGTGGAACAACCTCAATCCATTTGGTGAAGTATTCTATAGCTACCAAGATCCAAGTGTGCTTTCTCCTACTTCTAGAATTAATAGGTCCAATCAAATCTAGGTCCCAAGTATGGAAATTCCATGGAGTGGTGATTGACTGCATTTCCTGAGAAGGCTTACGGGGAATGTTATTCTGGAATTGACATATTACACATTTCTTCACAAAATTAGTTGTATATGCTACCATTGTAGGCCAATAATAACCTAGATCCTATAGTTGTTTGTACAATTTTCTCTTTCCTTGATGAGCCCCACATATGCCACTGTGAACTTCTCGAAGGACAATAGAGATTTCCTGAGTGCTATTGCAACGTAAAGGGGAGTCATTGAAGCTTCTTCGATATAGTTCTCCTTGTTCCATGTAGAATTTGATGACCTTGCGTTTGAGTTGAATTGCCTCAAACCGATCCTGAGGTAAGATCCCATCTCGAAGGTATCTAATATAAGGTTCTCTTCAGTCAGTCTGGTCATGAATGGGAAATGCTTCTGCAATGTCAGGTGGCTACTGATATTTTGTACAAGCCAACTGTAGTTCGACAGCATCGAAGGACAATACATACCGGACCTTTGTGGTCGTCTATATAAAGGAATAGAGTATAGAAGTCCACAATTATCTTGATGCATAGATTGCATTCTTTCCATCACTTCCTTTGATCCAAGACATCTGAACAAAGCTCCACTGATCCCTTTATAATAAAGGACTTTACCTTGCTTGGAAAAGTTCATTAATATTTTGAGAGGGGTAATAGGAGTGTAAAAAGAGAGATTGTTGAAGTCATAGAAAATCTGATACCTCCAGTCTGTCTCCGAGATATGTTCTTTGTCTTCTTGGGGAAGCTGAGTAGGAGTAGAATTTTGAATGACTACTAAAGTATATGTGTTAAGTTCCATGTGGAGTCTACTCCCTAAATTGGCTAGGGCATCAACATGCTTGTTCTTGCTTCTCATTGTGTGAATTAAAGAATGATTTGTGAATCTCTAGAGGAGAGCTTGTATAGCTGTCCTATAAGGAACCAAGTCGAGTTCTTTGATTGCGAATTCTTCATTTATTTGAGAAACAACAAGACTGGAGTCACCAAATATCTTGGTCCTTTGTATCTTTAGTTGATGAGCCAACGTCAGACCAATCAACAAGGTCTCGTATTCTGCTCTGTTGTTGGTGCAGGGAAAATCAAGCTTGAAGGTGAAAGAAAACTGTTGACCAGTTGGAGAAATTAATTCAATTCCTGCTCCACCACCTTGCGAGTTAGATAACCCATCGAATGTCACTTGCCATTCTTCCCCAGAAGCTAAACATTCCTCATTCATAATGTCATCTTTTTCCTTGTGCGTGGAGAAGGTTGCCAAGTTGTCATCAACAGCTTGTCCCTTAATAGCCCTGAGAGTCTCGTATACGATTTTAAGCTAAGCTAATTTCAGTAGCCATTTGATGTGCCTTCCAAAGAGAATGGGCTGAGACAAAAGATACCTAACAAGATCGCTCCGAGTGACTAGGTGAATAGAATGTGAATGTAGATAATGTTTTAACTTATTCACTATGTGCACTAGAGCTAGAATTGATTTATCTATCTTGGAGTATCTAACCTCAACTCCCTACAGAAGTCTACTAACATAGTAGATCGGTCTTTCAATCCCTTCTTCGTCCTCTTGAGCAAGTAAGCCACCTATAGCATGATTTATGATGGTGAGATACAACAGGAACGATTTCCCTCGAATATGGGCCATCATAGTGTGGGGGGTGAGCAAGTACTTGCTTGATTGCTTCGAAGGCTTGTTGATGGTCCTCATTCTAATTGAAAAGAGTTTTCTTCTTTAGTAAAGGGATGAGTAGAATAAGGTATGCTGAAAGGCGAGGAATGAACCTTTGGATGTAAGATACACGTCCAAGGAATGATTTTACCTCCTTCTGAGTTTGAGGAGAAGCTAATTCGATTATAGCCCTAGCCTTTGTAGGGTCAAGGTCAATGCCATGCCTATGGACAATAAGCCCAAGAAATTTACCAGATGAAACGCTGAAGGCACATTTCGCAGGGTTCATCTTGAGTTTGTACTTTCGGCATCTTTGAAATACCTTTTCTAGGATGGTGAGATGATCTTGTTGCTTTGCTGACTTAATAATCAAATCATTCACATAATCTTCAACTTTCCCATGAAGCATGTAATAGAAAATAGCAGTCATGGCCCTTTGATAAGTGGCACCAGCATTTTTAAGACCAAAGGGCATGACTGTATAATAGAAGTTGCCTAAAGAGCTTCTAAAAGCTGTTTTTTCAGCATCCCTTGGGTTCATATGGATTTGATTGTAGCATGAAAAACCACCCATGAATGAAAACATTTCATTCCGTGTAGTAGCATCAATAAGGATATCCACTTTAGGCAAAGGGAAATCATTCTTGGGATAGGCTTTATTTAGATCCCTAAAGTTTACGCTACATCAAATTTGTCCATTCTTTTTCTTTACAGGCACAACATTAGCTAACCAAGAAGGATGTTGGATAGGTTTGATAAAGCCTGCTTGCAGTAGTTTTTCAATCTCAACCTTGATCTATTACTTGATATCTAGCTTGAAGGTTCTTACTACTTGCTTGATAGGGTGTACTTCAAGTGAAAGATGTAGCATGTGAGTTAAAAGCCCAAGGTTAAGACCAAGCATTTCTTCATAGTTCCAAGCAAAAATATCTTTGTACTGTGTGAGTAATGCTATGAAGGCTTCCTTCTATTCTGGATCTAGGTGAGAAGAGATCTAGATAAGCCTTTTATCACTCGGGTCATCCCTGAGAACAACTGTACATAGTTCTTCTTGAACAGCCTTAACACCATCTTGTAGGTGTTCTGGGGTTTCTTCAAGTTTGGATTCGGGAGCTACAGGAAACAAAGCTTCAACTGGACACTATAGGATGTTCATGGATGGAGCCCCTTTGTGGCTGCCATAATCAGTAAACAGACCTTCCATCGGGAAGGTCTACTCTGACACATCTGACCTTCGAAGGCCGCTAGTCTTCAGAAGAAATTGATGGTACTGAGGAATCCTCAGTGGGTTGAAATGATGTTCACAAAGGAAACAGTGTTCCTTGTGGTTTTGCTACACAGCATTCGCCTTTCGGGGCGAATCCATCATAGTGTGCTGCCTCTGCAAAGTGGGTTTCTGATTCATTAAAAGGAAAAAGATCTGCTACTATCCGAACAACCTTTCCATTCCAAATACCTTTCAAACATTGATGGTATAAAGAGGGTACCGCTTTTGCACGATGTATCAATGGTCTTCTCAACAATATATGGAATGTTGTTCTATCATCAATAACATGGCATGAAGCAGGAAATTTGAAGGGTCAAACTTGGACATTAAGTGTAACTTACCCCATTGTTTGCTTCCATTAGGTATCGAACCTTAGAATCCAGATCTGACTGGAAACAATGCATTCCTTCGAGACTCCAATTGCTTCCAATATCCTGAGAGGTATGAGGTTGACAGAAAATCCCTTATCAACAAGTGCCCTTCGAATATTCACACCTTGCAAAGTGGCATTCAGGTAAAGTGGATTGTTATGTTCATCCGAAGGAGCCATCGTATCTTCTTCTGTAAAGGTTATGACAGTCTTATGGAGTCAAGGAGGGTAATACACAGAGACTTCTTGATTGTAGCATTCATAATGGTGCTTCTAAATAGTGGACAACAATGCCTTAGTAGCATCATTCCTC
The DNA here is from genome assembly GCA_031762675.1 of Pachysandra terminalis. Taxonomy (NCBI): domain Eukaryota; kingdom Viridiplantae; phylum Streptophyta; class Magnoliopsida; order Buxales; family Buxaceae; genus Pachysandra; species Pachysandra terminalis. The sequence continues at coordinate 11,439 of JAUPMG010244216.1, forward strand.
ATCTCTGGGCTGAATTGCATGTCTTCAAAGAGCATCTGAAATTTGGTAGTGGTACGCAAAGCTTCACTTGACTTGGGTTCCAGATCACATTTGAGATGCATATGGGCAGAAGGCATACGCACATTATCCTTCCCTTTTCCTTGATGTTGATGTTGAGGAAGGGGGTCAATATGTACCTTTGCTTCTGGGATGTCAATATCTCCAGCAGCCAGCCTGATGTAAAACATCTTTCTAAAGGTCCAACAATCAAAAGTAGCATGCCGGGTATTGCGATGGAACTTGCAATACCAGGGGACTTCTTATTTGCCTCCGAAGGCTCACGTTCAACAGGAGGTAGCGAAACACGATCATCTTTAATCTATTCTTGCAACAAAACATCTAGTTGGGCAGGATAGCAGGTTACCTCAAGAGGCGGTGTTCACTTTTCTCGATTGTTGGTGTTATTGTTATTGGGCCTGACTTTCTTCTTTGGAATAGGTTCCTCCTCCTTTTCTGTGGTGACAACAAGAGTTCGCTTTCTTTCCCCTTTCTTCTCAAGAGTAGGAATAGAAGCGTCTGTTCTTTTAGTAGACTCATACAACTTGGTGAAGCTCTTGATGTCGTGATTCTCCAAGTACACTCGACAAAGAAGGAGCATGCCATTGATGCAAATTCTAACAAACTTCTCCTCAGTAGCTACTTCAGTACAAATGATCACAATATCTCTAAAATGCTTAACATAATCTACCAAATCTTCGTCTGGTCTTTGTCTTTCACAATTAAGGTCAATGACAGTGAAATTTTTCTCCATAATAAAGAACTTATGATGAAACAAAACAACCATATCCTCCTAGGTATGGACATAACCAGGCCCCAACCTACTATACCATGTGTATGTCCTCTTAGAGAGTGACTTCAAGAATTCACATAAGCGAAGTTCCTTGTCACCAGCATAAGCCTCTAGAGCTTCAATGAAGCGACTTACATGCTCCCTGGAATTTCCAGTTTGTCCTAAAAACTGGGGAAATGCAGGAGCTTCATAGTCTTTGGGGTATGGTTTGTTAAGAAGTGCTTCTGGGTACGGGGGACAAAAATCACTTCCAATCCAGTCAGTATCTTTTGACTGGGATTTCTGAAGGAGGGCTTCCACATCAGCAATAGTAGCAAAATCACTTTTAGGGGCATATGAAGGCACAGGTGTAAACGAGGGAGGGTCTACTATAAGAGATGTCTTGGGAATAACATTTAGTGGAGGATTAGGGCCAGGTTTATTAAAAAGGGCATCTATCTGAGCTGTAAAATTTGTATAGCTGCTTTAATGGACCTGACTGTTACATCAGGATCTACAGGTGGAACAGGTTCCTCAGTAGGATGTTGTTCAAGGATTTCCTCCATGGTAGGAACAATATTTGAGTGGATGGATCCATTATCAAGAAATAGTGGAAAAACAACAGAACACAGTTAGAGTTTGCAAGAAATGACTACAGAGTCCCTAACGGAGTCGCCAAATGATGATGTAGGATTTGTAGTGGACAGTGTTTAAAATATCTTTTATAGATAATATAAAATTCACCAATAAAATCGCTCTACTAAAGATAAAAGTCCGAAGAGTCTGTCTCAAGATAGCGTAAACCGTCGTGCAGCCGTTCTATCCAGAGTATTCCTTCTCAAATGTGACCTGTGAATAAAACAAAGAAAAGAGGCAAGAGGAGAGGATAATGAAATAGGTGATAGGTCAAATAGCAATGCATATCTCAGAGCAAGAAACCTTAGAATTCGAGTGACTCGAAGTCTATGACGCGTATTGATAGTTATGCATGCATATGACTAACTCTCCCCTTTCTCTTTCAATGTCTTTACTCACTGTTGTCTTTTAGCTTTGAATTTTTCAGATTGCCTTTTACTAGAGGATTAACTCTGCTATTTATAGGAGAAATATCCTCCTAAATCAAGACAAGTGCCATTCAGTCAAGTGTCCAAAGAAGTGCTTTTAAAATAACCCCCATGCATTAAAGTATATCTTAAAGGCTGCGTGTATTTTAACATGCCTAAGTTATTTCTAGAAAGTAGGATGAGTCACATGAATATGTAAACTTGCTTTATGATAGGTAGCTTTAGATCTAGAAGATTAAGGGTCGAATGACATGTATAACACGCATAAAGATATAAAAAGCAACGTTTTCATTCTTGCCGCCATACCAGATAAGACAAAAACCCCTTTAGATAAGTCATACAGAAAATATTATAAGTAGCTGAGAATTTATCACGCGCTGCTCAGTTTGAGGAATCTATCCCATTCATCTTTAGAGTAAATGAGTTACTTGAATGCCATAATATCTTTTTGGACTTCGTTCATCTCGAAGGACCTCCTATTGGCTGCTGTCTATCTTCCTTCGAAGGAAGTCAAAATAACTGCATGTATTTACAAGGTGACCGGTATATTCTCAAATTACCCATATAGAGACCTTAAATTTAAGTTTCTAAGCAGGCTATTCGTTTGCATGATCAATAGTCCTTGTAAGGAAGAATTATCTTGGAATCCTTCAAGGTTTATAGTTCAAGCAACCAATTTGGGTACCTTCAAGCCGAACTTAGTGAAATCAGAAGTAAATATGTTTTTCTTACAAACTCCTTTAACGTAAAGTGTGTGAGAAAGTCCCTCAAAGTATGTAGGAAGTTACTTTCTGGAACTATTTCCTAGAGATGGTGTAAACTTGGCTTCGAAGGCCTCCTCACTTGGAATTTCCTTTGAAGCCAATGTATGTCATGTAAAATATTATCCGAAGCCAATTCCTAGGGAAAAATAAGAATGACTTCGAATTTTACTTGAAAGTTTTAATGAGTTTAAGAATGCATGGAGGGTGATAACATATCTTTGTCCTTCGAAGGGGAAAAAATACTTAGTCTTTTTTAGGGTGACTAACCTTTGACGATTTGACCATCTCGTGGTGGTGAGCCTTTGAGTTCACCATCTGGACATGGTAGCCTTCGAGTTCACCATCTGGAGGTGGTTAGCCTTCAAGTCGAACTTCAGTAGGAGGAAAAATGTCTCATTCGTAGTTCCTTTAAGACAAAACATAATAAATGGTCCTTCGAAGTCTATGGATATGATCTGAGGGTGACTTCTGAGTTAGAAGGCATAAAATGTGCCTTCGAAGGCTTTTCCCGAGGGATTACCTTTTGAAGCATGAAGTAAAGTAATAAAATCACTCGAAGTCTCTTCCTGGGAATGAGTAGGTGTGACTTCGAGGTTTTGTTTGAAGTTTCATATATTTGAAGAATCTATTTGGGGTAGCCTACCCCTGCTTTTATCCCTTGAGAAGAATAGTGTCCTACCTTGTGAGGAATACGAACTTTAATCCTTCGGTCATTTCGGGGGTAGTTAACCCGTGTCTTTTGAACTTTGGACACATAGTGTTGCTTAGTGTAATGAACTGTTTTTCCAAAGGTTGCTTCTTAAACAAGTTTACCTTTTCAGTGATAAGGACGGTCAAATATCTTGAAGCCGTTTCAAATATCACTTTTTTGCTAAACGGTCTAATCAACATGCAACTACTGATGACAGATGGCATGTGTAAAGTGATGGGGGTGGCAGGTAGCTGCTTTATTAAATGATTCAGTGTGTGCAGCCATACCCAATAAACGTACACGCATGTGCTTAAGATAACGCCACGTATTTAATGGGATTAATTAGGCCGACTGAACACCACTATTACGCCTTATATTGGTTAAAGTATTGTAGACATGGCATCTAGAGTCTCCTCTTTCAAATGGACGGTTGGTCAAAAATGAAAGTTGTTGACGGTTGGTTAAAAATAAAAGTTGTTGTGGCAAAAGAGAATACAATTCCTCCTTTATTTTCTCTTTATCTTATTTAGTTGGCTATAATTGTTTCTATCTCAAACATTGATGCGATTGTTTTTTCACCTGTTGGATATATTTCATGGGATCGACCCAGTTGGCCCACTCGAGAAGGGGCGACTCGAGTCCTTACTTGATGCGATGTCCATTCTAGGCTAGAAATCCTAGTGTGTTTGACTTTCTCTTATTGTTTAGGAGATAGAGACTTAGTTGGAGTTGAATCTTCTATATTAAGAAGACTCCTCCTCCCTTCCCTCATGCTCTTCATACGATTGATCCTAAGCCCTAGACTCTCTCTCTCTCTCTCTCTCTCTCTCTCTCTCTCTCTCACACACACATAATATTTTATTCTTCCATTAGAGATCTGGTTTTCCATAGATTCTCATACTTGAGATCCGGTCGTTTGAGTGTGGATACCACTATGTGTGGTTTTAGTAACAGCATAGAACGACGTGGGACAACATTCGGTTTGTAGAGATCTTCCAATGTAGATCCGGACTCGTATGCATCGAGGTACGTTATCTGGTTCGTTTACAACCTTTATTGGTATCAGAGTTATCATGATTCATCTTCGTTGGATTGAGGTGTGTTGAGAGACCTCATTTAAGAAGCAACATAGTTGTTGTTTTACAGAAAACAACACATGCAATGCATAGTTGCATCGGCGATCATGAAAGGATCATTTATGCAACCATACATTGTGATCATCATTTTTTTTTTGGGTAATTATTAATGCTTTTTAATACCTAAACAATGATGGGTCGAAGAGAATAAGAGTAGTTTTAAATCAAATTAAAAATCAGATTTCAGAAACCTAGATTCGTAGCCTTCAGTTAGCTGAATTGGGCTGCTCAGTAGACCGAAGCAGGCCTTCGGCAGACCAAAGGCCAACCCAAGACTAGCTGAGCTAGCCTTCGATCGGTCTAAGGGGTATCGGTTAACCGTAGAGGTTGTTCGGTTAACCGAACAACACAGAAAAGACACAGAGAAAAGGTTACTATAATTGTAACTGAAGAGGCTTTGCTCCGTCCAATTGAAGCCCTCATCGGTTAACTACAAGGAAGCCCTCTGTGAACTGAGGAACCTAGATCAGTAAAAACCTTCTTACTATAATTCGAACCGAAGAGGCTTCGATCGGTCAAAGGACCAACCGAATCCTTCCTCGGTTAACTAAAGAGGAGCCCTTGGTTAACCAAAAGACCCAGAAAATCTGAAATTAATTTATTTTAATTCTAATTAAATGGTTGCCCTTCTATATAATGCTAATCTTTGCTTTTTACAAGCATTTGCTCTTCAATAGACGTTCTAGACCTTTTATCCACTAACTTGGATCGGAGCTTAAAAAGACTGTTTAAGTGCCTTAGTTGGTAGTGAACAGTGATCCTCTCCGTAACATCTTAATATGCAATCTATGTTTTTGATCTTTATTTCTCGATATGGATAAGTTTATATATCTGCACTCCCCTCTCCTATTCTCATTTCTATTCGTTACTATAATTCAATGATTGGCCTCTTTGATAAAGGCTAAGAATTTGAAGGTTATGTTTTGTATCCATTGAAGATCACTACCCTAAGAAAATCCTTAGGTCTTCACGGTTCTATTATTGTGATAATAGTACTAAGTAATTTGCAATTACCCTTACTGGTCTTCATCACACTAATGTTCCAACTATATCTCCTATGTCTGAGTCAATGGATTTTGTTAGCCCTTTGAAAATTTCAGTCATCTCAAAATTTCATCCTTTTATTGAATATGAAGAATGATTTGTTGATCCATTTCCCATCGAAGAAATTTGTCAATGGGGGTGGTTTTTTCATAAATGAAGATCATTCACGAATCTATGCCTTTTCTCATATGATTCCGTCAACTCATGATCATTTACCATGTGTTCAAAAACATCACTACTCCATGAGTTCAAAATCTCCCCAGTGTGGAAATCTTTATGAAGGTTGTGCCCCAGTCTCAGCCTCGTTCCAAAGTGCCTCAACCTCCTTCCAATGCATTGATCCCACCACAAACTTCAATGCAAACATAGCCGTGGATTTCTACTTTGCCTCCACCACCCTCTCACTTTGCATCCTCCTCATCCTCAAATCCATGTGAACGAACTACTAGAGATGAATCCGATAAAAGCACATAAAAAAATATAAACAAATGAATGGATTCATAAAAATGTTGTTGCTTCCCTTAGAGAACAGACTATTAATCCACAGTCTGTCTATGATGTTGAAAAATGGTACCTCCTCCGCCTTGAACGACTCTATGGAAGAGACCTTAAACAAGCCAGTCAAAATAGTTGATAGTGTAGAATGTGTTAAAAGACGAAGAAGATATGCTGATCAAGGCTCTCCTGTTCTGCTGAAAATCCGAAGATCCAATCAAGCCTGCTGATATTGGGCCCAAACAAGATGTTTTCCTATTATTTTTCCTGAATCTGAGTTTAGATCTGGGACGATAAATCCCAACAAAGATGTTCTTCCAGCTGCTCCGTCGGACTCTATGTTTAAATATGCTACTAACACCCTTGGACCAAAATTTGATGATTCACAAAGGCCTGATTCTGATGATGACTATTGTTCGATAACTGGAGAACTATTTTATGGTGGATAGACATTTGGTAAGGTTGATGACTTATCTTTTAATGGTAAGGGTAATCCCGATTTTCCACCTTTTCATATTCATAGCTTACTCTCTGCGTTGCCAGAAGATTTTTTTGAGCATGCATTCCATAACAGAGTTTCTTTATTTCTTGTCTAACGTCTTGAATAATATCGATAAAGACAACGGTCAATAATGATATTTTTTGCTGTAAGCTCTTCACGAACAAGATTTCCAATGTATTCGGGAATAGAGGCAAGAAATTGAACGTTTATTGCTGGTGTAAGATGTAGGCCAAGAAGATAATCTCCTGAGCATATCTTTCAATATAGGCTTCAAAATCATTAAGATTTTGAAGTTTTCAACAAGCAAGCATGAGACTATTACCACCTTCTTAATGAGATTATATTGGATTAAATTCTTGCAACAGTTTGGTACCAAGCTCTGGTAAGCCACCGATAATGATAATATTGTCTTTGGAATGGGGGTATGATAATACCACTAGTATTTCAAGTTTTTCATTGAACGAGAAAGCTAAAAAGTCAAACAATTGCTCATTTGATGAATGTCTTATTTGTTGTGCAATAAACGCTCATTGAATCCAGATTCAAATGATATCGTCATTAATTTTGTTTCAAAGAGTATTGTAGATGTTGATAACTGGAATGTCCATGCCAAAATACTATTTGATTTGACTTTAATCCAGATTCAAATGATATTCAAAGACCAGACCATTGGAAACCTCACCCTTTTGTCCTAGAGAGAGAAGGAGAATGTTTTGAGAGATTCGAAATGGTAGAGAGAGAAAGTTTTGCTTGAAACACTAAATACCCTATAAACAAAATTTCTTCTTTAATTACTCTGTTTGGTCACTGGTTTTTTACATGAAGAGAAAAGAGAGGCAATGTTGTTGTTGATGATCATCTTTCCCTAAACAAAATAAAAATTTAACTTTTTTTATTCCTTCAATTTCTCCCTGTCTTTCTTCTTTTCCATCTCTGACAACCCCTAAAAAGGTTCAGGTAGATGATGATAAAAGCTTGGCCTTTCCCTGGTTTTTCTGTTATCCTCCTCCTCCTCCTCCTAAAGCAGATACTTACAACCAGAGAGCCAGATGAGCAGAGAAAGAAACACTCTAATTCAAACCAGAGACACGTTCCATCAATTGTTCTTTCTCTGTTGAATCTATTTAGAGAAGACTTCAAGGGTCCTCATGTCAGCCCTGTAATGCTTCTGTGTGAATTCGAGCAGTATCGGCGATGTGAAGTCTGGATATATCCTCGGATGTTCAATGTCAACCAATTCATTTGGTGGGATCACCACCTTCTCCCGTTTTCTTTGACATATTGTGTCAAGTAGCTGGTTTTACCATGGAACTTCAAAACTTTATCAGAGATCAAACATGAGGAAATTTTATGTCAGCGCCACGTCTACCTGTTTGCCTTTGTGCAGAGATGGTTTATCCGTCATAGTTTTGGTGTGTACCCATTCATGGTTTAAAGGATCGGTAACCTGCCCAAAGTATAGGGTGGAGTCAGGGCTCTTTTTCATGTACGTTCCTGTACAACTGCTTGTATATCTCAGACCGGTTCGATCTGTTACTGGTACAGTATCGGATGATGCTTTAAACCATGTTTCCCATTGATATGTTATTGACTTTTGCATAATTGTTCTGACAATATTAAATCATTAACTCTCAAAACTTATTCCATATTTTACTTGTTTTGTTGGAATTTTTTTTTTCAATTTAGAAAAGATCATATCATTCTTGTAAACATCTTCTACTTGATTTATCCATTTTCAATCTATTGTACCAGCATGGAATGTCTTAAGGTTATTTTTTTAATTTTGAAACTTTTAAGTAACTAATGTGGTTGATTATTTAGGTAATGGCTAGTGACGGACTTTGGGATGTAGTGAGCAATGAAGAAGTTGTGTCAATAATCAGAGATACTGTTAAAGAGCCTGGAATGTGCTCTAAAAGATTGGTAACAGAAGCCGTTGAACGTGGAAGCAAAGATAACATCACAGTCATTGCGATCTTCCTGCGCCCCGTCTCCATGGCAGAGAGAATTTATTGAGTTGAAGCTATTTTTTGTGCAAGGGAAGTTGGAAGCAGTTTCGCTTGGGACTTTTGAGGACTTGGGAATTGTTGATTTAGAATTAAAAGGTTATGGTGGACTATCATTATGATGAATTTTCATTAGTATGTAAGGAATGAACATATCCGAAATGTCTAGGTATTGTCTGAGTAGATAAAGAAAAATAGGTTAAGAACATGTTTGTCATTGCTTCTTTGTACCCTGGAAGTGACTCGGGGGTCTAGAAGCGCTGGCTCATGTTAAGGCTATGTTGGTATTGCTTCCTAACATGAGAAGCAATTCCTTCATAGTTTATTTTCATGAAGTGCTTCATAACTGCTTCAAATGAAAGACAACATTTGTTAAATATCTATTTAAGAAGTGCATTTAAATTAAAAAGATAAGAACCACAAAATAGATATTACAAAATAATATAAGGATAAAATAGTCTCAACAAAAATGTCATTTAATTGCCAAACTGATTCTTGCAAAAGCAATTTGGCGAAACATATAGTCAACAACTTCTATTGAAATCAACGTTTCGGTGAAGCGTTTTATTTGGAATTGATTTATTAAGTGTTCACCAAATGCTTAGTGCGTGTTTGACATTGTTTCTTCGTGTCCTAGAAGTGATTCCTGAACCCCAAAGTGTTTCAAATAAATAAATAAGCGTTTGGTATACCTAATGAAAAGCAATTTCACAAGAATCGCTTTATCCAAACGTTGATTTTTTAGAAGCTACAATTTCATGCTTTTGAAATCACGTTTGCGAGAATTAATTTGAGGTTTTAGTGAAATATGTTTTATGATCTTAAATGCCCCTTTGAAACTTTTAAAATACCTATTTTACCAATGTTATCATCACGAACAAAACTCCTATTTAATATAAATTTATGAGGGAATCAGTTTGAGGTTTTAATGAAATGTGTTTTATGGTCTTATATGCCCCTTTAAAACTTCTAAAATACCTATTTTACCCATGTTATCTTCATGAACAAAACTCTTGTTGAATATAAATTTCGTACTCCACACAAACTTCTCACAAAATCTAACTTGGAAGCGTTTTCAATAGTTGTTTACCAAACATCTTTTATTCCTTTGAAGCAGTTTATATGAAGTGCTTCATAATAAACACTTTTAAAGGAATCGCTTCTCCTTCCAAGAAGCAACACCAAACATGTCCTTAATGTGTCTGGCAAAAGCGCTTCTAGGCCTAGGAATCACTTTTGAATCCCGAAGGAGCAATGAGAAACACGCGCCAAGTGTTTTGAAAACATGTCTGAGAAGCAAATCCAAATGAAGTGTTTCACCAGTATCTATACTTGCTTCTTGGTGTTTCTTTTGTGAGAATCAGTTTGGTCACTTGGTGACATTTCCATTGAGACTATTTTAACTTCATGTTATTTTGTAATACTCATTTTTTTTTTCCTTTTTTACCTTCCACGCCTAAGAGCACTTCTTAAATAGCATTTGCCAATGCCAATGCCAATGCCAAACAAGATGCTATAATTTTATCTGAAGTAGTTTTTAGGAACCAATGCCAAACAAGGACTAAGAAGATTTGGACGAGTAAAGTAAAAAAACTATTGTGAGAACGTACAAGGGATACATTTTGAAGAATCTATGAGCACGAGGAGGAAGCCGAAAAAAAAACTTCAATGGAGCCAATCTAAAATGATTTGAAGTCATATAATTTGACTGAATGAATGGTTTTTGACAAATTGAGATGGAAAAATAGAATTTATCTTGTTGTTAGTTGGACTAAGGCAATTTGTTGTTGATTCATCATTAGAAAATTATTGTTGATTGAATATTTAAACCATAGGGGTCACAATATATAAATAAGCAGTTCAGTCTTTAAACATGAGTCATGATTAGGTTACCCTGATTATGCTACAACATGTAGTGGAAAGAAGGTGCCACTGGTTCAGTGATAAAAGCCTAACGGGGATGTCCCGAGGTCTTGGGATGGATTCCCGCTTTCACCGTGTGGGTGTGTGAGTTTATTTCATGCAGTGGAAAAACTAATTAAAATTTTTTTAAAAAGAAAATACAAATATAAATATACGAGCCGTAAGGAAGGTGTATTGATTAGTATTATCCCTTAGGAAGGAGTTAATTGAGTCAAATAAGCTACTATTCTTTTCCCGCTCAAATATTTTTCCATATTGTTCTTCTTCCTTCTCGTTCTCAATCTCTTCATATGTTTCCTTCAACTCTTCTTATTCTTTGTTTCCTTGTTCTCCTGCAATTCAGTTCTTATTTTCTTCTACAACCAATCACCATGACGAAAAAGGTCAAGGCTTTCTCTTTCTCGATCGTGGCTTTTCTGTCTTCTCAACCTGGTCTTCCATTAATTTTATTCTCCCTCAAAGCAGATCTACAACCAGCTAAAATATAAATAATAAAATTAGTCAATAAGATATCTTCATTAAAATATAGATTATTTATGATCATATATATTTAAAAAGAACAACAAATAATATTTTTATTAATAATGTGAAATAATACAAAAGCTTTCAACTAATAAATACAACATCAAAAAGTATTTAAGTATCCAAAATGTATTAGATTCGAATTCTAACATCTAAAAAAATACAATGTATAAAAGTTTAAACAGAAATTTTAAACTTTATTTCTTGATGTCTTTCAATTTACGCGGGTAATCTCTTGCAATAATAACAATAAAAAAAAGACTAGACAAGCATAAAATATTTATAAATAATAAAATATTAATTGCATTGTTTTGAGTTGAGACTTGAGAATGAGAATTGGGAGATTTGGATTAGGGAGTTGGGTATGGGGAGCTTTTGGATAAAAGATGAGTGTTCAAAAGAAAGAGAATTTGATGCTATTTATAAATTTTTAAATGGAATTTATTATTATTATTTTTTTACTTTTAGCTAGATTTTAGAATTTATTTAAGTCGAAATTTCAGATATTCTGACTGAAATTATCGTTGATAAAGTGATTATTTTGTCTGAAATTTTTTGAGCAAAGTTGAAAAATTTTGTTGAAATTTCGACCATTTCATACAATTATTTTGTAAAATAATTAAGATCGAAAAAATCTCATTTCGCCTTTTGCCCAAATTTTTTGACTATTTCATACATTTATTTCATAAAATAATTCAATCCGAAAAAATCCCAATTCGAAATTCGAAAGCGAAATTTTAAACTATGCCACAGATCATAGAGTAGACGAATCCGGATTTAAAATATTGCTTCCCTGGATTCGCAATCTGCCGTAGAAATATCCCACTTTTTTTATAAGTAGATTTTCTTCGCGGCTAAGTCACGAACCGACATTCAAAGCGCGTACATGTCAAGCAAAGATATTTTCATTACCAAAAAAAAAAAGCAAAGATATTTTGAAACAATGAAGTCACCACGTGGCATACACGTGTCGAGCAAATGACTCTTTAGTGACAGAAAAACACGGTGAACCGAGAGAATCCATAGAAACGCTCACAGAAAAAGCGGAGAGAGAAAGAAAATCAATGAAACTCAGAGGCATTTACTTTTATTCTGCTTTAATATCTCTTGTGCTTCTGATCTCTTCGTTTTGGGAATTAGGGTTTTGCGGTGAAGATAATCTGATAAGGATGGCAACACTAGGAGGAATTCGTGAGTCTGAAGGAACTCAGAACAGTGTTGAGATCGAAAGCGTCGCTCGATTCGCTGTCGAAGAACACAACAAGAAAGAGGTCTTAAATCTTTTCCTTTTTGTTTCTGTCTTTTTATTTTTAAATTACTTTTTTTGCTTTTATTATGTTCGATGTTCCTGATAACCCACCGTGATTCTTTTCTTCTTCTGTTTTGTATTTTTTATTTTTTTTGATTCAATTTCTTAGGTTTAATCTATTTATACATGCTGGATGATTTCTGTAGAACGCGCTTCTTGAGTTTGCAAGGGTTTTGAAGGCGAAAGAACAGGTGGTTGCTGGTACTGTGCACCATCTTACTTTGGAGGTGATCGATGCTGGTAAGAAGAAGATCTACGAAGCGAAGGTTTGGGTGAAGCCATGGTTGAATTTCAAGGAATTGCAGGAATTCAAGCACGCTGGGGACTCACCGTCGCTTACCTCATCGGACCTTGGCGTTAAGCAAGGTAACTGCCTATTTTGGAATTCAAGCAACCTTTAAATTTATTTTCGTAATTTGATGCAGCTATCATTGAATGGCATGATGGCATGGTTTCGTTTCTCTGAATAATAATTTTCTTGTGGTGCATTTGCCTCTATTAAAGGGTTGTTATGCTTTAGATAGGGGGGAAAAATTGGCGTTAAGTATGTGCGGTGTAGAAAAATCTATTATCTGGGGCTCAAGAACCTATCAAAGTTCATGGATTGGTCAAGAATCTTGCTTTTGAAATCTGGACCCATGGTATGATTTGTATATTGTAGTGTGATAAGCATATGCTGATGATGTTTTATGGGATGCTTCACATGGATGTATCGCATGGACATAACGAACATCTTAAATTATTGACTGGAAGTTTAATTGTAGCAACATCTTTCTATATCAAGGTTTCAAGGATCAGACCGATCTGTACTGCCCTGTCCAGTCCCAAGGCACGATACAATAGTTGTATTGTGAGGCTTTGGATCAGACCGGTTTAACCATGGTGTAAAGGATCGGTCGACCCTAGTCTGGATCGGCCGATCCAACTCGGGATAGGCTTGGGACGAGTCGCGATCCCAAGCCAATCCCTATTTTATTAACCATTTGCAGACTCAGGCCCGAGACCAAGTCAGATCGTTCGATCCAAACAATCTGACTCGGTTTCGTTCCGAGTCAGATCGTCTGATCTCAAGCAGATCGGACGATCCCAAGTATACATTTAAAAGGATGTACAACATGGGCTCGAATCCACGACCAGGAGTCTTGCAGCCTTGCCCTTTACTACCGACTGAGCTAGGTAGTTATTCTGTAAGTAGTTGGTGATTAGTATTAATAGAAATCTAAGATTGCTAATAAATTAGAAAAATGCCCAGCATGGGGTTTGAACCCCGACCAGAAAAATGAACGTCATGCCCTCTATCGAATGCACTAGACAGAAACATTGTATATCTTAATGTAAGTAATAATATTAATAGTAATATAACAGCGTTTGAACCAGGTTTTTGATCGACCGATCCCGAGTTGGATCACCGATCCAACTTGGTATCAGATTGGGACGGTCCCCGATCCGATATCGAGTATAAACACCATGGGTCCAACCGATACTGGTACGGACTAGCCGGTACAACCAATTAGTGACTGGTCCAACCGATCCAACTTTTTTTTCTTTTAATTTATAAATTGAACGATCCAGACCGGTATCGATGGTTCCTGCCCCGACTGGTACCGCCAGTCTGGTGACCTATCTGGCCGATCCAAATTTTTTCTTTTAAAAAAAAACTGGGTGATCCATTTTTGTATCGGATCCGGACTGGCCAATACCGTCTGGTATCGCCCGTACAGACTGGGATTGTCCAGGACCGATCCAGTCCCCGATCCCGAGACTTTAAACCTTGTTCTATATAGCTCTATGTCGTGTTGAGTATTTCACAAGGGGATTGACTTTTAATAGTTGTGAGGCCAATGAGAATGTTGATCTGTTTGTTAGAGAGTGTGTGAAGCCTTATGTGAAAGATCAATTGCACTGTAGGTGGATTTTTTTTTCTTCTTTTGGCTCCTGCTTGTTGTTGGAAAAGGTGTTTATCACTCCTTGTAGGAGAATTTTGGTAGCTCTTGTTTATTATTGAAAATGGTTATCAATGGATTTGTGCAATTTCCCTTGTAGGAGAATTTTGTTAGCTCTTGTTTATTATTGAAAATGGTTATCAATGGATTTGTGCAATTTTTCTTTCTTAATGATTCATAAGGAAGTTTGCTTTTGTTTAGGAGTTTGCAATATGTAACTGGATGGGATACAGTGGGAAGGGGGCAAAAAGATGAAGTGAATGTAGTCAAAAGAGAACAGTCAGTACCCAAGATACATTTGCACAATCAATATTTTGTAGAAAAGGTGTTACTTCAGAATTGATCAACTCAAAATAAACACTGTAGAAGGACAAATTAAAGGACTAGAGTGCATAGCATACCATTGACCAGTGAAGTAGGATGCCAGCCAAACTTGAGATATGAAATTGGTGCTATAGGTTTACCTGGCATTATATCAGGTGTCCGCATCTTAACAAAAGCCTGAACAAAAAAACATGATGCAGGTGCTAAGGGGTCTTAGCTAGGCAAAATGGTGCACTGGTGCTATAGGGTTTGCAATGTAGGACTAGTTATGGGATTCTTGAATCTGCAGCTGAAGCACTATATCTTGAATTTAGGTAGAATCCAATGTATAGGATTTACACTTATGATATATTACAGAGAAGGAAGAAATGGGCTATTTCTACTCACGTTTGTATCATGCGTAAAGGGAATCGGTGGATCACCTCTTCCTTCAGCGTCAGACAGCGCATAAGTTTATGTTTTTCTTACAGATGATTGATTGGTCTTGGGTGATACCGAGGGGGATATGCTCTTTGCTTAGATAGTGGGTGTTTCCGGGGTTAGGGAGGAGGGGAAAGTTAATGTACCAAGCAATCTTCCATGAATTTTATGGTTATTTGGGGCGCGAGGAACAAGAGGATTTTTGAGGATCTCGATCGGTTACCACACGATCCTTCATCGACTCAGTGATGTTGTTAGCTCCTGGATGGTAGTATGGTCGGATTTCAGTGGTATAGTATAGTTGGAGGTGATGAGGAGCTGGTCTGTCATAGTCTTCTCCTCCCCGTGGTCGATGTGTATATGTAGGATATGAGTTCTCCCATGTGCCAGGGTCATCAAGCTTAACTTTGATGTCTCGTCTATGGGGAATCTGGGGCCATCGGGGGTTGGGTGTATTCCAGGATCAGGAGGGACATATTGTGCATTCATTTTTCAAGTCGATTGGTAAGGGTGATTTATCGTGAGCAGACTATTGTATGGCTTGAGAGGTAGCTTCCTTGGGGTACGAGTCCCAAGAGATAGAGGGTGTCTCATTTTCTGTGATATTGTGGATGAGGTCTCTTTATCCATTTTGTTTGTCTAGCCCGACACTTGGTATGTGGGTTGAATCCTCCATGTACTCACCTGCCTCGTACAACTAGTGGTTGGCAGATTGCCTTGCTAGAGAGGGAGTCAATCGGTGCAACTTCTATGGTATCCCATCAATTATGATGTTGCAGGAGTTGGGTGGAGATGATGCAGATATTGGCCTGATGTGATTGTGTTTCGTGATATTGTTTTTGTTCTATTGTTTTTTCCATTTATTGGGGCAGCTAGCTGTGTCCTTATATATATGACTGTTTTTATGATGTATCTGTAGGGTTAGTGCTTTGGTTGTTGCTGTCGACCTTGGCAGTAGACTTGTGCTCATGTATAGTTTTTTGATTATTTATAAAATGACCAGTTATTCATAGAAAAAAAGAGTAGAATCCTATGTAGGATCAAACTCCAAACCTGTTATGGCTTTATGAGAACATCTTTGATGAATGTTTTATGTGTGTTAAAGAACAGGAGAATATGCATGTTTTAAAACAACCCCCTCCCTCTTTTATACTTTGTGTATCCCGTTATTGGAAGTTCTGTAATTGTTGGATTGGTGATATTTTGTTGGAGCACTTGTAGGTTCTTGTAAGAATCCTTGCTGTGTGATGGAAGAGGTGGATTTCATGGTGGGTTGTTGGTTGTTTCTTGGTGTCAGTTATGTTTTGAAATGTGTAAGATGACTTCATAGCTAAGAATGTGTCTGGCCTTGTGGTTGCCCAAAATTTGGTGTTTTGGAGGAGCTTGATGAATTATGTTTTCTTGGGAAACTATGATGTGTGGGATGGGATTTCAACGTTGTAGGATTCTTGTTAGAGTTGGACCAATCAAGCTATGAGAAGATTTGCGAGGAGCATGTCAGCCACTTAGTTAGAAGTCCTTGCACTAACCCATATTAGATCACATGCTAATTTTGTTGAACTTTGAAAACTTAGGAACCACCATTTCAATTTGTTAATATGTAGCTAAAGGAGCATCCATTTGTGGGGCTGGTGGATGGATGGTGAAAGTATCATAATTGCTTAGGCACAACTAGTCTCCCTTTTACAGAAAATTGAAGGTCCTCAAAGAAGACATTTAGAAGTGGAGTAAGGGGATTGTTAGAAGAGCGGATATGAAGATGAGGGCAACTCTTCAAGAAACCAAGGTGATTCATCCAAAGTAGGGGATCTTTCAGTGGAAGTCTAACAGAATAACTCTTAAGGATGAGCATAATTGTTAGTGGTGCGAGAGGAGATAGGTTGGGGGAGGCAAAAATAAAGGTAGACTTCTCTGAAGTGTGGGGATAAGAGCGAAAGGTACTTCCCATTTGTTAATGCTAAGAGAATATCAAACTCGGTATGTAGGTTGGAAGCTAGGGTGTGTTTGAAGAGGAGGAAACCATCAAATGGGAAGTTGAAAAGCTGTAAGTCTTTATATTTAATAAGTGCTACTTATGCTTGAAGCTAAATCACTAAATGTTACTCGTCTTCCTTGAAGATGAGTGGTACTCTAGAGAGAATTTTAGATGGAGAGATTTGTATTGCATAAGAAGCAAGAGGCGACAAGTTCGCCATGGTTTTCTATAACATCTGTTGGAGTGTTGTCAAGGATAACTTCTTACTGTTATAAAGGAATTTCATAAGCATGCCAAATTCGAGAAGAGTTCCAATATAATGTTCATAATTTGAAAAGAGTGGTTTTAAAAAATCGAACAAAAAAAAGTTTACCACATTATCCCAAAGAAGAGTATTGCTTTAAGATTTCCTCCCCAGTTGTCTGGTTTAATTTGCCAATGAATACTCATCACAAAGATCCCAGAGAAGAGTGATGCCCTTGCATCAAAGGTTTTTGCCATATCAATGTGATTTGGAGTGTGTATAAGACCATATCCAGAGCGATGGTTAATAGGTTGGAAGAGTTGCTGGATCTGTAGTTTTCTTCCTCGGTAGTTTGGTTTAGTTTGCTGATGAATGTTCATCACAATGATCCAAGAGAAGAGTGATGCTCTGACATCAAAGATTTTTGCCAAATCTATTTGATTTGGTGTATAGGACCATATTCTCAGGGTGATGGTTAATAGGTTGGAAGGGGCACTGGATCTGTAGTTTTAGATGTGTAGAGTCTCTTCAGGGGAAGACAAGTTTTGGATGGGGTTCTAATTGCAAATGAGTGCATAGATTCCAGAATTCTAACGGGGGAAATGGTCGTGTACGACAAACATGGAAATGACCTTTTACCATGTAAACTGGATGTTCATTTTATATCTTTGGGCAAATTACTGAAACCTCCTTTGAGGTATGCATTAGTTACAGATACCTTCCTTTACCTTTCTGAAATAACACTTTCCTCCCTTCAAGTTTGAAGAGAAGTCACACTCACCACCCCTCCGTCCAACTTAAGGACGGAAAGTGCTGATGTTAGCATAATTACAAGTTTATTTGGACCAAATTACCCTTTTTAATTTATTACTTGGCGAAAGATGAATTTACCCTTGTTTTTGTTTTTTGTTTTTACCTTCTAATTATTCCCTTCCTTGTTCACCCCCTTATTTATCTTAGGGTGACCGACCTCGATATCTTCTCTTCTCGTTCTATTCATTGTTGGAGCAACTGCATGTTTTCAACTGATGTTCTCCCCATCTCAGCAAACATCTGATATATTACGTGTATATTTGCTTTCCATGGGGTCTCTTATGATAAACAAAATGGGCTGTTTTGATAAGTGATTGGATTTCTCAATGGGTTTGATAAGTGTAAGCATATTTCAATGGCCGAGTGGCGGGTGGTGAAACAGGAAGTGGTAATTAAGGAAAGGTTAGGGCATTTTTGAAAGCCCATAAAATTGAATCTTAACTTGTAGCTACTGTAGAAGCTTCTCTTCCTGAGGGATCAATCTTGGTTCTTGAGCGAAGGAGAAGTAAAAGCTTGACTCGTGATGAAGCAGAGCTTTTGGTTTTTTTTTTTTTAATGGCTCTTCCAAGCATGAGTTCAGGCTATCTTGAAAAATGTTGAGATGAGAAAGTGTAAATGTAGACAAACCAATTTTGCAGTACCGATTTTTATTATCTATCGTGCCATTGTTTTCTCAAATAACACCTTTTATACCATATGCAATTCACGCCGAGTTGATCTCTGCTTTCTTGAAACTTTGTGGTCACATTGGCTCTTTAAGAAAGCCCACTGAGCCTTCCTGAACAGATTTACATAATGATTTGAAAATCATCTACAATAAATTTGGAGCTACCTTCCTTCAGAGATTTCCTTCAGTGCACGGTTAAGGCTTATCGATTTGATGATTTTTTGATGTCTATCAATTGATTAGATTGATGCTTCATCGAGATTGTCGGGTAGTTGGAGCACTCCGTTGTCATCGGTAATACCGTGATTCAGAAGACTTCGTTGTTATTGGAAAATATTGCGGTGGAAGGTGAAGGTAGTGAAAGGTATTCAACTTTAAAATAGCTCTTATTCTCTGTAAAAAAAAACTGATTATTTCTGTTATTAAATAAATTAACTATATATTACTAAATAACTGATTCATCTGTAAGGCTACTTTAGTAAAAAAAAAAAACAAGAAAATGTTACTTTATGGAACATTTGTTTTCTGATAGGGAGGAAAGTGTTATTTTAGAAAGGTGAAGGGAGGTCTCTATGATTAACGCATACCTCAAGGGAGGTTTATGTAATTTACCCTATCATTTTAGGAGGATAGGCATTGGAGAAAAAGGGGAAGTTGGATTGTATCATGCATCTTGACAGCATCCTTTCCATTCTAGGTAACAGAATTTCACCGGGTTCTTCCATAGCTTAGGACGACTTGGTCAAGGAGACCACTTTTTCACTCTCTTTAGTCTTGGAAATGCTGAGTAGGATGATTAAAGAGGTACAACTGCATGGTCTTATTGAGAGTGTTCAGCTTTTCAGTGGCACCTCTAGTGTTTGACAGTGCAATTTGCTAACAATATACTGCTGATTTGTGATGCAGAGATAGGTAATTGAGGGATTTGTAATGGTGGTGTTTTAAGGTTGTCTCATGATTGAGGGTCAACCTACAAAAAGAGACATCAACTAGGTTGACCACATACTGGAGTTGGAAGAAGACGGGAGTTGAATTTTTAGTTAAACAAGTTACCCACGTAGTATTTAGGGTTGGGTTCCTATAATCAGAAGGATTGAAAGGAAGTTGGGCATTTGGAAGAGTGGTTGCTGTTTAAAAGAGGGGGTTAATGTTGATTGGAGCTTACTCTTTAACATATTGACATCCCATACTATTTCCTATTCCGGCCTCGATAGCAAACTGGTGGGAAAGTTGCAAAGGAATTCAAATTTCATTCAATGAGATAGAAGCATTTGTGTTCTTTTAAGTCATGGGAATGGGCATTTGTTGATCGGGATCAAGCAATACAGTAAAATGAAGATCAAAACAATGCACACAGGTATGTGTGGTTCGGCAAAGCCTATGTCCACGGGAGAGAAGTTTTCACTTTCAAAAATGAATTAGGGTTACAACTTACTCCTACCCAATATATAGGTTAAATCTCCAATATACCCTTACCGTACCGCAGGGGGATCCGCCACCAGCACTCCAACCCCATGGTACTAACCCGACACAAACAAGTTACCTGTGACCCGGGGTGCTTCGCTCCGCCCCATGGGGCCCCTCAAGTCCCTCTCCCTTGGATCTAGAGACTCGTGAATATGAGCCATTATCTCTAACAATCTCCATCTTGGTGAATATTCAGCCACCTTAAAGATATAACTTCATGCCTCCAACCTTAAACCAATAAGGGTAGGGGTACACATGTTTTTCAGCATCGAGAAACATTGATCAAGTCTAAGCAATGCTTGAACTTGTTTGTAGAAACAGGCTTTGTCATGTCAGTTGCATTCTCTAAAGTGTGAACTTTCTCAAGTATTACCTCACTTGTAGTGACCAACTCCCATATCTTATGAAACCTCACATCTATATGCTTTGTTTTTGCATGGTATACCTGATGATTTGCCAAGTAAATGACACTCTGACTATCATAATACAACTGAATTCTCATTTTGTTTTATCCCACGCTTCTTGACCAGCCCTGTTACCCACAATGCTTCCTTTGCAACCTTAGTCATTGCCATGTATTCAGCTGCAGTAGTAGATAATGCTACAGTAGGTTGTAACATGGATCTCCAACATATACGCCCACCTTCAAGTGCGTAATAACCTGTAGTAGACCTTCTGTCATCCAAGTCACTTGCATAATCTGAATCCACATACCCCACAACTAAAACTGAACTCTATTGTCTTTTAAACATAGTGTCATGATCTGCTGTACTTCTCAAGTACCTAAAAATCCACTTAACTGTCTTCCAGTGTTCTCTTCTTGGATTAGCCATATACTTGCTCATCATGCTAACTGCATCTCCTTCTAGTGTTCTCTTCTTGGATTAGCACATACCAAGGTTTTAAGTTTCGATTTCGCCCAGATTTCGCCAATATTTCGGCGAAATCTGGGAAATACCACCATTTCCTCAAGGGGGGAAATTTAAAACCATGGCACATACTTGCTCATCATGCTAACTGCATGTGCCAAATCAGGTCTGGTGCATACCATTGCATACATCAAACGTCCTACAGAATTGGCATATGGCATCTTCGACATTTATTCAATTCTGCTTCTGTCTTTGGGCATTGTGTAACAGATAGTTTGAAATGGCTAGCCAATGCCGTGGTTACAGGTTTAACATCATTCATACTAAACTTCTCCAACACCTTCTCAACATACTTTTGTTGAGACACCCGTAGCTTACTAGTCTCTCATCCCTACGAATCTCCATGCCAAGAATATTCTTGGCACCCCCAAGTTTAATATCAAACTCCTTGTTTAACACAAGGATTTCAGCTTGTCAATTTCATCCATGCTCTTGGCAGCAATCAACATATCATCAACATAAAGCATCAGAAAAATATGAGAACCATCTCCAAGAACCCCTAAGGTAAACACAACAAACATAATCACAACGGGTGTAGCCAATCTGAATCATGTGTGAATCAAACCTCTTATACCATTGTCGTGGAGACTGTTTCAGCCCATCAAATGACTTCTTCAGTCTACAAACAAGATACTCCGATTCAAGTTGCTTGAACCCCTCTGGTTGCTCCATATAAATGTGCTCACCATGAAGACAAGTTGTCTTTATATTAAGCTGTTCCAATTTTAGATTGGAATTGATCACTAAAGCTAATAGTGTCCTGATATAGGTGTGCCTAACGAATGGTGAGAAAACCTCATTATACTCAACCCCTTTCCTTTGTGAATACCCCATTGCAACTAACCTGGCCTTGAACTTCTCCTTCCTTTTCTGGTATTGCCTCAGTTTTCTTGAACACCCACTTGCACTCTATTGCCTTCTTTCCTTTGGGATTCTTGTGCAATGACTCGATTTTTTCTATCATGTTCTCATCCATATACTTTTCTCATTGCAATTGATTGCATCCTGATAAGTAGAAGGATCTTCACTATTAGTTTCAAGTGCAAAAAAAACGTCATCGTACCCATATTTAGTTGGTGCATTCTTGGTCCGTTTGGGCGTGTTTAAGGCTATGCTGTGATGATCATGGTCACTAATGCTAGATGTTTCTTCTGGCTGAACATTGTTTTCTTTATCTGAATCATATAGCTTCACTTGCACCACTGTTTTCTTGCTGCTACTTTTTTCTACCTGATGCTTCTCATCTTAGAAGATTTAAGCACGAAATTCTCGTCAAAGACTACATCTCTACTGATTACCACCACCTGTGTTTCTGGATCCCAAAGCTTATACCCCTTCACCCCTTTCTCATACTCAAGAAAGATACACCTTTTAAATTTTGGGTCAAGCTTTGACCTTTCATCACTAGGTGTATGAACATAAGCAGAACACCAGAATACCCTCATCATGGAGTAATCTATTTTTTTCTTCTGTGCATACCTCTTCTGCAACCTTCCCATCAAGTGCTGCTTTAGGTGATGTCTTAATGATGTAGCATCCCATATTTACTGCTTTAGCCTAAAAGCTCTTAGGCAGTCTAGCATTCAATCTTAGGCATCTTGCTCTCTACAATAGTTCTCTTCATCCTCTCAGACACCATTTTGCTGTGGTGTCTTTCGGACTGTGAAGTGCCTTTTGATGTCATGCTCATCACCTCTGTTATTAAACTCTTATGACCAATTGTATGAATTTTACGATTTGATTTGATTTGACCCTAAATCAATTCAAATCAGTGAAGAAAATCAGTTTATGTTTGAATCTTACGATCTATACATTGAATCTTATGATTTAATCATACGATTCAACGAATTAAACGATTCAACTCTACAACACCAAAGAAAAATGACTTCTTTTTTATTGAACAATTTTCCTTTTTCTCGTTTGATCCTTGTTTATATGGAATATAATACTATAAAACAATTAAATATACATAAAGAATTATTGTTTATGTATTTTAAACAATAACAAGCACTTTTCCTATGGGTGTGTTTGGTTGGTGGGAAAGCTTAAGAAAGGAAAGTAATTAGCTATTTTCCTATACTTTTTGGGTGTTTGGTGATGGGAAAAGGTGGGACCCATTGGAAAACACTTTTTCAAACCGTCTTAAATTCCAGTCAAACACCCTATTTCTTTTCCTCTCTAATCGACGGGGAAACATCAGAAAGGAAAGTAATCGTCTTCTCGTACTAACAAACAAGTTTTTTGTCTCTCATTCATGTCTCTTTATGTTTGCAGAGTTTTATTTTTATGTTGTTTTTGATTATCTGAGAATGGTTAATGGCAATTATAATTACAGATAGCTGACCCCACTCTCTCTCTCTCTCTCTCTCTCTCTCTCTCTCTCTCTCTCTCGAAACAAACAAACTACGATTACGCTGAAACCCCACTTAAATGCTCTGTACTTGCAATAATGGCGGCAGCAAAACCGAGACGGCGAGTTCAATCGGAAAATCAGATTGCTTGGAGGGGTTTTCAGTGTGAGAGAAAGAGAGAGATACCCTTTTCTTGCTTTCTACTAATTTCTTACTTTGCTCTAGAACTACCGTTCCTCTTCTTCTGCTTTTTAGAGTAGAGAAGATAGAAAGCTGTGCAGAGGTTCCGAGAAGACGAAACCCTAACTTTTCTTCTTCCGATTTGGCGACAAGGATGTACTTTTGATCAGTAAAGAGAGGGAGAACGAAGCTAGTTTTTATAGGCCAAGAACCTCTCTCTCCAGAGCTTCAAATGGCTGCGACAAGATTAAATATGGGAAAGAAAATAAATCTAAAACCCAAGAAAATAAAATAAAAATATGTTTTCTCTGCTCTGGATTTGTACTTTATGATACAATGGCAGAGACGCTTACTCCCCCCTCTCTCTCTCTCTCTCTCTTTTGGTAAGACCCCTCTCTCTACTTTGCTTCCTTTCTCTTTTGAGTGGTCTTATTTATCCATATATACTTGGAACCGAGTCTCAGCTCAGAGCTCAGGTCCAAATTTCAGTCAAATAATAGGTGTTTATAGATATTATATATATTTAATATATATACATATATATATATATATATATATATATATAATATAATATTATACATATTATATTAAATATAAAAAACTAGATATAGTTTTTAAAGTTTAATAACTTTTATTTCCTATACAATTTTCTTGTCATCAAAACACTATAATCTACATTTTTAGTCAAATTCCTGCTTTCTTTTCCAGACAACCAAACAACACCAAGAAAAGTAGTTTTACTTTCCAACTACTTTCCTTTTCCGTGCTACTTTCTGATCAATCAAACACACCCTAAGAGAAATCCTAAACCCCAAACCCTACTTCAACTAAAATTCATATGAATCTTATGATTTACGATTCAAAATTACGATTTGATTCTAAGTGGCCCCTAACGATTTTTGATTCGATTCACTATTTGACAACCTTGCTCGTACAATTTCAGAAATTCTGTATGCTTGTACTTTGTACCATTATCTGTCATAAGGCATTTAATCTGCTTCTCGGTTTGCTTTTCTACCTTAACTTTCCATAACTTGAAGTTGGTAAAAGTCTCTGACTTGTGCTTCCTAAAGTAGATCCGGACCTTCCTTGAGTAGTCATCAATCCTTGATTAGTCATCAATGAAGTTCACAAAGTAGTGAGATCCACCTCTTGATTTAACTCACTAGTCTCCAGACATCTGAATGTACGTAGTCAAGAATGCCTTCACTCCTGTGTGTAGCCGACTTAAACTGAACCTTACACTCTCCCAAGAACAAAATATTTGTAGAAATCCAGTTTACATGATGTAATCCTCTTCAATAGATTTCTTCTATGAAGTTCCATCATGCCACGCACACCTATGTGCCTCAGCCTCATATGCTACAAGTGTCACCAGTACCTGATTCTGCAGATATTGTTGCCGCAACTTCACCTACAACTGCAGTCCCTATCAGCTTGTAAATATTCAACCTTCTAACCCTTCATCATCATGGCACCCTTGGTCACCTTCATAACTCCACCTTCTGTTTTATATTTATAGCCATTAGAGTCCAAGGTACCCAATGAAATTATATTCTTCTTCAAATCTGGAACATGTCTCATGTCACTCAGCCTCCCCATAACACCATCAAACATTTTAATCTTAATTGTGCTAGCATCATTACCCATCAGAATATTATCACAATTTGCTAACCTGTAGGTGTTGAACTAGTCCTTGTGTGTGCACGTGATAGGATCCAGAATCTAGGATCCATGAATTTGTGAAGTGATTAGAACCTGATAAAACCAAAAGCATATCTCCATCACTCTGATTTAAGTTGTCCTCTGCTACATTCTCAGTGTTCGAGGATTTCTCTTTTTCTCTTCTTTTTCCTTCTTCCACTTTGGACAAGCCCTCTTCATATGTCCCTTCTCATGACACTTAAAGCACTCTACGTCCATCTTCCCTTTTGATTTCGATCTAAGGTTCTTCTTATCTGATCGATTCCTCTCTTTCTTCTGTGATCTTGATTACCCTTCGTTACCGCATTTCACCTTGAGGATTCTCACTGTTTTGTTTCCTTTGATAATATGATAGAAGTGCTACAATAACTTCCTCCATTTTCACTTTCCTTCCCCCAAGTAGGGTTGTAACCAGGTGTTCATAAGAGACTGGAAGAGATGTTAGAAGCATTTATCTTCCTCGTCAAACTTTACATCAATCCTCAGAAGATCACTGATGATATGATTAAATGTATTTATGTGTGAAATTAACACTTTCTGCCATTTTAAGCCCATATAGCTTTTGCTTAAGATACAGCTTGTTCGTTAGAGACTTGGACATATATCGACTCTCCAGTTTCGCCCAGATCCCTGTAGGAGATTCATCATCAATGACGTGATACATCACTTCGTCTGCAAGAAAAAGCCGAATGGTACTGGTTGCCTTTAACCCCAGTTCTTCCCATTCA
The DNA here is from genome assembly GCA_031762675.1 of Pachysandra terminalis. NCBI lineage: Eukaryota > Viridiplantae > Streptophyta > Magnoliopsida > Buxales > Buxaceae > Pachysandra > Pachysandra terminalis. The sequence continues at coordinate 37,448 of JAUPMG010244216.1, forward strand.
GCATCACTCATCTTTTCTGACCTTTTCGATTTCCCATAATGCCTTCACCAAACCCTGTTGCACCAACAGATCTTTCACCCTTCGCTGCCAAAGTCCGAAGTTCCTTGTTCCATCGAATTTCTCCAGATCATACTTGGCATTCGAAGTGCTCACCATTATTGCTATGATCGACCCATGCTCTGATATCAATTGTTGATCGGGATCAAGCAATTCAGTAAAATGAAGATCAAAACAATGCATACAGATATACGTGGTTCGGCAAAGCCTATGTCCACAGGGGAGAAGAAGTTTTCACTATTTCAAAAACGAATTAGGGTTACAACTTATACTCCTACTTGATATATAAGGCAAATCTCCAATATACCCTTACTGTAAAGTGGGGGCTCGACCCCCCAACCCCATGGCACTAACATGGCACAAATGAGTTACCCGTGACTTGGGGTGCTCCGCTTCACTCCACCCCATGGGCCCCCTCAGGTCCCTCCCCCCTTGGACCTAGAGAAGTGAATATGAGCCACGCACAATCTCTAACAGCGTTGAACCTCTTATTCCTTTTAATAAGGTACACTTTAAGAAGGTGGATTTAAAATTTTTGTGGAGGAGCATAACAGATCATGGAGGATTTGTTAGTGAGTCGCAAGTACAGATCAGGCTTTGGGTTCTCATGGAGTAACCTTAACAAATTGATATCCAAGCTCTAGTTGTTGGGCATGTAGCTTTTCCTTGATTCTTCGAATTGCTGCCAACCTAGACTGTTTGGACAAGGTTGGAAATACCATTAGCTGGAATCCTATATCCACGAGTAGTTTGAATGCCTATGAGATGGATATATTTGCTGTTTTGATTGGATGTCTTAATTCAGCTTAGTTGTTGGATTCTCTTCACGGTCGTAGACGTTGAAATGGAGCCAGGATTGTGGGTTCATAATTAATTCTGCTGTCAAGTTCCAGTTTTCCTAATTTCCAAGTGTATGGAAAATTTTGTTGCCGCCTAGGTGGCTGCCTTATGGGCCCAAGTTCCTTCCTTATGGACAATTTCGGGTAAATCCCTCACGACAGATCATTTGACATCAAAATTTTGAATTCTATCTTTGGCCTTGTATAAACTATTATGCCCATATCTCTTCTGTTACTTGGAAGTGTATTTTTAGTTTTTTTTTTTTGAAAATTCACATTTTAATTTTATTTATTCATTTATAGTTTGTGTGTTGGCATTTTGTTTCGAAGTTCTGCCCAACTAGTTGACATATATATTCTTTGAGGGCATTTGAATAGTTCTCGAGTTGCCATTCTTAGTTTATAGTTTTCCAATGCTATGAATTGAGTTTTTCTGTTAATTTTTTGAATTGTTCTTATGTATGTCCGTATTGCCATGGATTGTTTAAAAAACTGTTGTTCGTTTTGTTCAAACACAGCTGGACGTAATATCAATGGGGATGTTACGTGACTGTTGTCTGTAGGTCCTGTTATGCATTTAATATCCATTTGAATCAGCCTTATCCGTATGGTGAAAGGGAATTAAGTGCATAATGCTGGATTTCACATCTTTCAAGTTCTTCCCACCTTCCCCAATCCAACATCCCATAAGTTCTCAAAACATTGAGGCCTATACTTGCCTGTGTATTTTCTTTGAGGTTTTTTTTCCTAGAAGTTATATTTAGTCCGGTCACTTAAAACAGATGGCCATGGGCCAGAATGGCGAGAAGTGCCAGCACATGATCCTGTAGTCCAAGATGCAGCAAATCATGCTGTGAAAACCATTCAGCAGAGGTCCAACTCGTTGGCACCTTATGAACTGCTAGAAGTCCTTGCAAAGGCTCAGGTTTGCTTTTTATTTAGCAGCTCGGGCAGTTTTGTGCTCATTGGTATGGCTTTCTTGATGGACACTGATGATTTTTGTAACGTTACATGCAGGTGATTGAGGGTTTTACCAAGTTTGATATGTTTCTCAAGGTCAAGAGGGGAAATAAGGAGGAGAAATTCAAGGTTGAAGTGCATAAGAATATCGAAGGTAACTTCCTTTTGAATCATATGGAGGAACATCAGTCCTGATTTTGGTGAGACCAGCCTAATGATATTAGTAATGTGTGTAGAATGATACAATGCAACTCCAATCTAACTTTCGTTCTCCAGACCAACATACACTGATAGATAATATTAATTAACTACTATGCATTATATGTTTCTTTTCCCCTTCTCTCTTTGGAACTTGAGTGATGCATTTTAGGAATGTGCTATTCACGAGGTGATCTGGTGCATTGCTTGATATCTTTAAAATAGTGATCATGTCTGCTTGCGCTTATTTGGTCCTACATCCAACACCGAATACTGTTGCAGTTGCAACGCTGGTCACAAGTATAGTTTTGCACTGGATACTTTTCCTTGTGTGGATGGATTGTTCATTTCTCAGTAGAATATGCCAATGGCTGGCTATGTGCAGGCTGTAGGTGAAGGTTGGTTTGAGTGTGACATTGATGAGTGGGTAAAGTTCTTTTGTTTTGTCTTGTCTTAGGCTCCGTTTGCAATTACTTGATTAAATTCGTATTTTTTTCTTTCTTAATTTTTGACTTACTAAAGCAAATTTTTAGTAGTTTTTCTACCCCTTTTTAAAGGTGCGGAGGATATAATCAACTTGTAAAAGTCGGTGAAATTTTGAAAATGTCTATTTGAATTTAAATCTTAATTTTAGAATATCAAAAGAAATGTCTCTTCACAGCTCTAGGTTGAAGGGTGAGAAATTGTTAGCAAGTAGCAAGTCGGGTAGAAAAGTCAAGGAATCATCAGACAATGAAAATCAATGAATCATCGGACAATGGTATCTGATGATTGGTCTTGCCACGGAGGAGTTATAACCGAGTCAAGGAGTTCGTGAGTTTCATGATTAGGCTTATAAGGAGAGATTAGAGAGTCGAATTGTTTAGAAGGACAAAAAGTAAGCAAAAGGCTTAGTTTTGTTTAGTGTCCAAACCAAAATCAATCTGATATATTGTGACCTAAACAAAAAATCGATTGGTTTGGTTTGGTTTAGTGTCCAAAACCAAGCTGATATATTGTGACCTAAACAAAAAATCGAACGGAAATAAAATCCACGCTGGATACTAGGGGCGTAATTCGAGTGGTTTGGTTTAGTGTCCAAACCAAAATCAATCTGAAATATTGTGACTAGGGATGGCAATGAGTTGGGTTAACCAATGAGTGGGGTTAGGGGAGGATTAGGGTTTGGCTCAACCCGCCCCATTGCCATTCACCTATTTGTTTTAAATATATATTTTATGTATAAATTTATATTTTATAAATAAATATATTTAAAATATTAAATAATTTAACTTAAAAAAATATTTATTTTTAAAAAACCTTAAAACCGGATCAAACCCGCCCCGTTGCGCTTTCGCCCCGATAGGGTTAGGAGCGGATTTGGTATTAGGGGCTCCTTTAGAGGCGGATTAAGTTAGGAGCAGGTTTGGTATTAAGGGGCACCTTTAGAGGCGGATTAAGTTAGGAGCGGGTTTGGTATTAAGGGGCTCCTTTAGAGGCGGCTTAAGTTAGGAGCGAGTTTGGTATTAGGGGGCTCCCCTCCCGTTGCCATCCCTAATTGTGACCTAAACCAAAAACCGAATTGAATCGAACAGAAATAAATGAAAAACCAAATTGAACTATAGTGACCAAAATCGAAAATCGTATCAAATCGAAATAGATTCGGTCTTTCGCTTGGATTTGATAAAATTAATGTTTTATGTACTAGATACACATATACACATAAAACACACATTCATATATATATATATATATATTGGTCTAATTTGGTTTATATATTTTAGTTAAGTTTGGTTCGGTTTTTCATTTTCCAAACCAAAATGAAACCAAAAAGATAAAAATAAAATCAAATAAAAAACTAAATTGAATTTTTTCGATTTGGTTCTTTTGATTTTCAATTTAAGCCGAACAAATTGAAACCCCTAATTGGTACTGTCCTAAAGATAGAACCAAAATATCACAGACGATTTATTGAATTCAATAAAGGGCTATCTTGCCCTTGTCAAAGCCAATCTGAGAACTGTTAGTAAAAGACGACAATTTCAAAAAGATTCTAATGAAAAGCTTTATTGTGCAGGTAGTGATACGTAGGTTGGTAGCAATTTGTATGTTATGATGGTATACATGGCAGCACTATTAGGTATACTATCCCAAATTGGACTACTTGTTCCTCTCCATCTAATCTGTCAAAAATCATTTCTTTAATCACTATCATAATTTATTATAACAAAAATTATGCTCAAATATCGAGATGGTGGATCCCATAACTATGGCCAATTAGGTCTTCAGCTCACCCCGCGTTATCCGAGCCAAGTTGTATCAACAAAAAAGCACATGGCATACTCTATTGTTTCTTTAGTGCTATTGACAATCCAATTTAGAAATAATAATCTCATTAACCAACTAATTTTTTTTTCTTTTGATATAAATACATTTAATGTATAAAATATGTATAAAAATACACATTTTAATACAATATATATATATATATATATATACTAGCAAAAGTACATGCGCGTTGCACGTGAATGTTGATCTTATAATACATGTTATAGTTAAAATTATAATACAAAGAAAATATGAATTTTAACCTATATTAAAAAATATGAAATATAATAAAATTTATTATATTATCTTATCTTTTATTTAAATTTATATTAACATGGCAACCTAGGGTATAGGAAGTTAGTTATATAATTTTTAATAACATTTATTAAATTATTAATTATATAAAGAAAAAATTAGCATGTTGTTTTTTCAACCTAGTAATGAAAGATCTTAAACCTATATTTTATTTTAAACTTGTCTTGTAAATATTATCCTAATATTATCTTAAAATTAAAAGTATGAAATAATATTATTATAATTAATTAAATATCGATTTATTAATTATCTTGGTTTTAATAAGCTTAATATGATTTATAGATTTAGTTAGGTTCTTTAAATCCCATAGAGAATCTAAATTTTGATAATTAAATTCTTGACTTCTCTTATTAGTTGATAATTAAATTCTTGATTTCTCTTATTAGTTAGATACTTCAATTCGTGAGTAAGATTTTTTTATAACTAATTAAATTTAAGATTTTGATAATTATTTTCATAGTCTAAAAAAATAGGGGATTTTTAGGGATATGAGATAGGATTTATGAGTGAAAGAGTTTTAATAAAGATAGAAGTATTATATTAAAATTTTTTAAAAAAAATGAATGTACTAAAACGTGGGAGGAGTGGAAGAAGAGTTTTAGTCTAAAAAGGAAATTTAAATTGTTTAATAAAAGTAGAAGATAATTGAAGTGGATGATTAACTAATAATACAAATTTAAATTGATGAGTTATAGTCCAAAAAAATAGAGGATTTTTAAGGATAAGAGATAGGATTTATGGGTGAGAGTTTTAATAAAAATAAAAACGTAGGTGGGATAGAAGACTTTAATAAAAATGGAAGTATTATATTAAAACTTAAAAAAAAAAAAAAGAATGTACTGAAAAAATCTTAAAAGTAGTATTTGCTTTTAATAGTAGTATATATATATATATATATACACGTGTTCTTTGTACATTGAATAGAGCTATGTAGTGAATGTTGGGTTCCACCCATGTGTGGTGGGAAACATGTTTGGTGATGTGTGCTGTGTGATGTAAAGAAAGGAAAGAATATTGGGTTTATGACAAGCTGCCGGTCGACCGGCCGTCGTGGGTTAAGTGAAACCCGAATTCGCGCCATTCCGTTCCTTCTCTACTTAAAAGGAAGTTATCACTTTCTTTGTTTGAATCTCTGTAACCTTCTGAGAAACCCTAACCCTAAAGTTCTCTTGTAGTTGTGAGAGTGTGTGAGACTCTTCTCTTGTAAAGGGGTGTTGGGGCTTAAGGGAAAGATTTCAATTGAGTTGTAAGTATTTTCTCATAGTGAAATCTTTGGTTGTCGTTTGACAACGGTCATGGGCGTAGGTCATTTCGGGCCGAACCACGTTATTTCTTTGTGTACTGTGATTGGTGTGGTGTGTGTTTTTCTTCCTGGGTGATTTTCATTCATACTTGTTTTTCCGCATTAAGGAACTACAAGGGAAATTAGGACTAATTGCCTAACAAATGGTATCAGAGCTTCATGGTTGGAGATCGAAGAAGAATGCAGGCTTTGAAGTTTGGGATCAAAAAGTTCGAGGGGAGGATGACCTTTGGCTTATGGCAGATACAAGTCAAGGACATCGTGATCAAATTTGGGCTACACAAAGCATTGAGAGGTAAGCCTACCTTTGTACTCGACAAGGAACCCGATACGAGCGACGAAGATTAGGAAGATCTGGATCTGAGAGCGGCGAGTACCATTCGATTGTGTTTGGCCAAAAACGTTCTTGCTAATGTGCAAGGAACATTGACGGCCAAAGATCTATGGGAGAATCTCGAGGAGATGTACCAGACGAAGGGTGTCTTTAACTGAGTCTACCTAAAGGAGCAGTTTCATACACTACGGATAAGCGAAGGTACAACTATCTTAGACCATTTGAGTGTTCTCAATGGGATCGTCTCTGATTTGGAAGCCCCTGGAGTTCAAATGGATTATGAGGATAAGGCTTTAAGGCTTATCTAGTCTCTTCCATCTTCCTATGAACATATGAAGCCCATCTTGATTCATGGGAAGGAGAAGATTTTCTTCTTAGAAGTTACTGGCAAACTTCTTTCAGAGGAGAGGAGACTAAGTGGTGGGAAGAGTTCTACACCTGAGAACTCGACATTGTTGGTTGAAAACTGGAAGCAGAAGAAGAACTCGGCCGGTCGACCGATCAATAATCTTATATGTTGGGGCTACGGGCAATCCGAGCACCTTAAAAGAAATAGCCTGAGGAGAGGAGCAGGTTCGTCTGAAAGCTCCAATGACGCTAATAGTGTCTTTTTCGTCTTGGTGGGAGACGATGATGATGCCCTCTATTAAGGGCATGAACCTCCTTTTGGAATGAGCACTATGCCATGATAATGGGAGTGTTCTATTAGCTGGTCCACATTGCACACAGACACTGGTTTTGCAGTTGGTATAGGGTGTGTGGTGGAAAATGATGTCGATGGCTGATGAAACTTCCGGGAAAGCAAAAGATGGAAGTTGCACCATAATTTTTCAGCAAATTTTTTGGGCATAGGCCAAAGTGAAAAATCTTGGAATTGGTTAATTCTAAGTGTTTATGTTCTGTTATGGTGGAGCATGGTAATTCTCTATTTTGAGAATGATGACTATTAGTGTAGACAATGTCTTGCGTGTTGGGTTGTGAAGAACGACCGGGACACGACCGACAATATTTTTTTTCTCTTGCGGGCACTCTGGTGAGGGGTTGTCTGCCTGGTGATAAGGGCTAGGTTACAGCGGAGCAACATCAAGACATTGTATGACAATTCCCTACATGGATGGAGAGAGTGATTGTTGGGTTCCACCCATGTGTTGGGTCCAATCCATGTGTGGTGGGAAACACGTTAGGTGATGTGTGCTATGTGATGTAAAGAAAGGAAAGAATATTGGGTTTATGGAAAGTGGTCGATTGACCGGCCGTCGCGGGTTAAGTGAAACCCAAATCCGTGCCATTCCTTCTCTACTTAAAGGAAGTTATCACTTTCTTTGTTTGGATCTCTGTAACATTCTGAGAAACCCTAACCCTAAAATTCTCTTGTAGTTGTGAGAGTATGTGACTTTTCTCTTGTAAAATGGTGTATTCGGGTGTTGGAGCTTGAGGGAAAAAGAGAGAGATTTATGTTGAGTTGTAAGCATGTTCTCATAGTGAAATCTTTAGTTATCGTTTGACAACGGTCGTGGACGTAAGTCATTTCGGGTCGAATCACATTATTTCTTTGTGTACTGTGATGGTGTGGTTTGTGTTTTTCTTTCCCCGTGATTTTCATTCAAACTTGTTTTTCTTTAATTAAGGTGGGACACATTAAGGACACCTTCCCCACCAAATTTCTAATGTTAAATGATTATTATAGACTATTGACTTAATTAAGGTAATATCTTCATATAATAAAAAGGGTATACCAAGACACCTTGCCTTGAGTAGGTGATGTTTCTGACTTGGAAGTTAGAATTTGGAAACTTGGAACCCTGCCCTTACATTAATATATTGATGAATTAGTCTTTGGTTGCATTATACCTTAGACTACTACTGACTTTTCCTTTACAAGAGATGGAGTCCTTATTGAATCAAAGCCGTCCGATCTCTGATCAGCTTTGTTTAATGATGTTGAGTCATTAATGATTGTCCAATCCATTGCAAGGTAGTAACTTATTATGATACAATCGACTGTATTTTTTTATCTTTTTTTTTAATTATTGGTCTTTAAAAAGCCTTTTTTATTATAAAATAATCTCTTTAAAAGAGAAACTTTAATATAATTGGATCAAGATCTTTCTCTATTTGAAAGGACAAGATCAGACATCAGTTCAATAGCATAAACGTGAGTTTTCAATCTTTTCTCAGATTCTTCTTTCAAATTTTTATTTTTTATTTTTAACTTTTTATGCTTTTGGCTGGTTTGATTCTCTTTGGGAAAAAGGCGTGGTTGGGTATTTGGGTCATGGGAAAAGCATGTTTAAAAAAATCAGATCTGTTCGTGCTTTGTTTGACCAGATTCTTTCATAGTTCAAAGGATAATTGTTTTGAGAGTTAAAAGGAATAATAATCGATTTCTCAAGAAAAACAAAAAACTTCTCTTTTAGACTGACATGTAACACACGACGGAGCATGAGTCATAGTTGCAAGGAACGGGTACGGGTACGGGTACGGGTATGATTTATTTGGTACGTCAGTAAGTAGTTTATTGTTACCTTATAGTACGTAGAATAGATACATAAAATAGGGCTATTTAAATATGTCATTTATCCATCTATAGTTCAAATATATCATATTACTTAAATTCTTCTTTTTTTTTTATTTAGTTTATAAAAGACTCACAAATAATTGTAATTCTTAAATAGTTAATTTTTACTTTACTTTATTTTATTTTATTATTTATTTATTTATTTTGCTATGTGAGTACTTATTTGACGTTGCTTACTTTTCTTGAATTTAAAACCTTCTTTAAGAATCCTAACTATTTTCTTCTTTTATATTTTTACCAAAAAAAAAAATATTCTCTTCTGTCATACCAATAAAATTTTGACTTCTTGTATATTTAAATGTCATGTTTTCTTAATTGCTAAAATCACTCTTATTGTTTTGTTTTTTTTTATATACTAATCTTCTCCTTCTTTCTTGGTAAAGTAGTTACTATAAACTAATACAAGGTTCTATCTAAATTACACGATTCTACACAAATAATATACGAAAACGTATCTGAAATGTCCCCAGAAACCAGTATTATTGGGACTGGTACGATGACCCAAAGTGCGTTTCTATGCTACCTGGCATGAGTTAAATGCTTTGTGTACTGTAGAGGATATCAATGCTCTTTTTTTTTTTTTTTTTGTATTGCAATGGGGAGCTGGATCCTCTGTTAACAAAAACTTGATAACAATAACCACACCAAATGGCGACACCTGTTTATGGACCCCACGAGTAAGAAAAGGAGATAACGTTGAACAAAACGGATAGTTTCTTTTCAACATTTTCTTCATTTACAATTAAAATAATAAAGAAACAAAAAGTTGCTGCACAAACAGAGCAGTGTTCGTCGGTGTTCTTAGTGTTAATGGCACCAGTGATCACCGGCTCCCTGCAAGGGGTATCGATGCTCTTTTTTTTTTTATCGTTTTGTTTCTTTCTTTTTTCTGTTTGGAAAATGATAGAGCTAAAATTGCATGACTAGTATTCCTTAGTGTTCTCTCTCCTCTATCTATGTCCTGCTCTCTATATATTGTTAGGGTCCACCCATGTTAGATGGATGAACAGATTATGGGAGAAGACAATGAGCTTTGTCTTGGGGAGACAAAAGGTCAAAAGAACTCTTTTATGAGAGGAGATAAACTGCCCTTTTTTGAGAAGTAGTGAAGGGGATGAATTTGGACGTTTTCCTCTTCATCTTCTTCCTTCCCTCTTCTTCTATAAATGTAGCTATGATCTGTGTATTTTTGTGAACAAGAGAGAGGTGAGCAGAGAGTTGTAGTGAGAGAATTGAGTGAGCAGATTATAGGATTTGTAATCAGAGTTTTGCTCCTCCTGTATCCTACTATTCATTTAATGAAAGTGTCTGCTCCGTGGACGTAGGCAAGTTTATGCCGAACCACGTAATTCTATGTGTTCTTGTGTGTGCGTTTGATTCTTTGCACTAATATTCCCAACAACTAGTATCAGAGCCGAGTTTGTGCAATTCTGGAACTATTGCCAGGAAAAGGTGGCAGAATCAAACGTTTGACCACACCACCGTGAAGAGCTCGAGGAGATGAGCGCGCTGCTGCAAAAAGCGGCGAAAAACTCCACAGGAGCCACACGCGCCGTTTGAAGTTGGCAAGTGATCTAACGCGCCATTGTGTAGAAAATGCATCAGATCCACGCGGCTAGAGGTAGAAGACGGGCATTGTTCACACTCGCCGAGTTGACTTGTTGAGTCATATCGAGTTGCACCGAGTCGGGCTGAGTCGCGTTGAGTCAGAGCTGTTGACCTGGTTGAACTGTTTGACCAAGCCGAAGCTGTGAGTTGTCCAAGCGCTGAGTCAGCACCACGTCAGTAGAAGAGTGCCACATGTCTGACGCGTGTCTGGGTGTCTGGCTGAGGGAAGTTTTTGAAGATTAATTTTTAGTCCTTAAAGTTTCTAAAAATTAATTTTTTAGTCCCTAAAGGTTTTGAAAATTAAATTTTTAGTCCTCGATATTAGCCCCTCCCAAGTTTTTTTGCATTCCAGGTCCATTTGTGAGGTCAAAATTTGGAGATTTTTACTTCTAAACTTGTGAAATAAAATGGCGGACACCACAATGGGTACTGCGATGGGTACAATGATCACACTGTCGACCACCAATTATACGACCTAGAAGTCACGGATGGAGGATATTCTGTTTTGCAATGATTTGTATGATTCTCTAGAAAATGAGGGTGTCAAACCTGAGGAAATGACAGAGGCAGCCTGGAAAAAGCTGAATAGGAAAAATGATTGGGCAAATCAGACAATGGATTGGACATGAGGTGTACCATCACATAGCGTAGGAGACGAGTGCTTACATGCTGTGGACGAAGCTGGTGGGGATGTACTAGTCGAAGACATCGCGGAATAAAGCACTTCTGATGAGAAGGCTTGTAAATCAGAAGTTACATGGAGAAACTTCAGTAGAAGAACACACAAGCAAGTTTCATAACCTGGTAAATCAGCTGGCTAGTGTCGACCTGAATTACGATGACGAGACACAGACCCTATTGCTACTTAGTTCCTTGCCAGATAGCTGGGAAACATTAGTGGTTTCTCTCAGCAATTTAGCGCCGAACGGGAAGTTGACCAGGAGCATGGTCAAAGATGCGTTATTTAGCGAGGAGGCACGGAGGAAGAAGACAGGCACGAGTGATCGTAGTGGGCCACAGGCCCTGATTTTAGAAAGGGGCAGAGGAAGAGGTCAGGAAAGAATACCAGGAAAGGACGGTCTAGGTCAAAATCTGGAGGTCGCACGTTTACGTGCTTTTATTATGACCAGGAGGGGCACATCAAGTGGAATTGCCCAAAGGTTAAAGCAGATAAGGGAAAAGACCAGTTATCAGAAGTAGCATCAGTTATGAACTCTGACAATGATGCGTTACTGATAGCATCAGAAGCATCTGGAGGAGGAAGATCAGACTGGGTTTTCAGACTCAAGTAGTTCCTACCACGTATGTGGGGCCATAGAGCAGTTCTCCACTTACGAGGCATGCAACATCAAACTTGTTTGGATGGCGGACAACACATCAAGCAGGGTTGTTGGCCGAGGAATAGTTCGGTTCCACAAGACAGACAGGAGAACTTTGATACTGACCGAAGTGAGACATGTGCTAGGATGGAAGAAAAACCTGATTCTCTTGGGATGCTGGATTTAAGAGGCTGCAGTTTCACTGCAAACGGAGGAGTTCTAAAGGTTCTCCAAGGGAAACAGAGAGATGTTGCGGGGAAGGAAGACTGGTGAGTTGTACAGACTGGAGGGTAGTGTGGTGATAGGAGGAGCTACTGTTAGACAGGGTCCAGTGGTACAAGACAGACTGAACAGAGAGAACGACGGTTGCACAGACGCACACGAAATAAGTGCAGGAATACTCGGAGGATCCACTGTGTACATGTGCGCAGACAACTACAGATGGTGTGCGAGAATCTGGCCAGACACGATGAGTGCAATCAGTGCCGGATGTTCAGAGGCAAGCTCGGGGCAAAGAGATTCTAAAGAGCTGTACAACATCGGTGACACTGACGACGTCGCCAAAGAAAGTCTCTTTTGCTCTCGATTTGATCAGTGACAGTGCCCTCTCCAGTAAAGTGTACACAGGAAGTGGAGAGATGAGATCACTATAATTGGAAAAGATGTGATCTTTGCATGACACCTCGATGAAGAGGTGTTGGCATTTCGGTGGTGCGATTGCCTGGTGACAAGGGCTGGGTCACAGCTGAGTAGTACCATAGCATCCATATGACAATTACCCCACAAGTGTGGAGGGGGTGATTGTTAGGGTCCACCAATGTTAGGTGGATGAACAGATTATGGGAGAAGACAATGAGCTTTGTCTTGGGGAGACAAAGGGTCAAAATGGCTCTTTTATGAGAGGAGATAAAGAGCCCTTTTTTGGGAAGTAGAGAAGGGGATGAATCTGGACATTTTTTTCTTCATCTTCTTCATTCCCTCTTCTTCTACAACTATAGCTCTGCTCTGTGTAATTTTGTGAAGAAGAAAGAGGTGAACATAGAGTTGTAGTGAGAGAATTGAGTGAGCAGATTACAGGACTTGTAATCAGAGTTTTGCTCCTTCTGTATCCTACTATTCAGATAGTGAAAGTGTGCTCCGTGGACGTAGGCAAGTTTGTGCCGAACCACGTAATTCTCCATGTTCTTGTGTGTGTGCGTTTGATTTTTTGCAGGAAGATTCCCAACATATATATCTCTGTTTTTCATCTCTCTCCTCCTCTCTCTCTCTATATATCTATATGTTTTTCATTATGTGTGTGCTTGACTTACAACTTTAGTACCTCTCTCTTTTCTCTCTTTACATCTATCTCCAAAACAATGAAAAAAGAAAAGAAAAAGTAGCTCTCTCTTTTCTCTCTCTCTTTACATCTATCTCCAAAAAAAATGAAAAATAAAGAAAAAGAAGCAATCTTGAAAACATCGATTATTTATTCATTCATTTACCTATATGCAAAGATCAGATACAAAAAGAAAGAAACCTCAAAGAATATTCTATCTAAACCTTAGATGATACTCTTTAGGCCGGACCAGAACACCTCAGACCAATCCGGCTCAGCAGTCTGTTAACCCGCATGCGCCAAAACCATAAGAGGTTAAAAAGGGTTATGGGCACAATACAAAGGCGCGGCCCAAGAAGAATCAGCCCAAGCCCAATTCACCTCCATCACTAAGACGTGGGAACATGACTCCAAGGAAGAGTGGGCCAGATGTCAGCAAGTAAGAAGCAGTAACCACCCATTATGCATAAACCGCTGAACGGTTGCCATAATGGGTTATAAAAGAAAGACCGGCCAGAACAAGAGAGGGTCTCCACAACATCCATAGCAAATCAGTCAGAGAACTTCATAGCTTCTCAACTTAGATTATCATAGTCGAGCTTAGTTTATGATCCCCATCGATCACCAGTTAATTGTTTGCTCCTGCAAAGATCCTATTACACCTACTTCTCTCCTTGGACTGTGTTTCTCGCAGAAGATCCCTCCAGCCAGCAAAGAAGGAATCCTAGTCGGAGATTCACGGAGACCCTCCTGTTAGTCCCTTACATGCTAACTCGTGCAATGTGAAGTTGTTTAGTCACGCCCTGTGATCAGAGCCTAAGAAACGGCCAGAGGTTTTGTATTTTTCTTGTCGTTTGTAATTTCGTATTTTCAATTTAGGATGTTTATCTTTCTAAGTTGTGTATTGACTCCCTGTTCTGTTTGTTTTAATATAAAAAGTGCCATTGATCACGTAAAATCAGATTCTCTAGATCAGCCATTGGTCCTTCGAGATCATGAACCTTACAATCGTCTGACTTACAATCAGTCACATATCGACCGATTTACCTTAACCATCAAATTACACAGTTTGACCCACATAACCTGTCTTTCAGGTGAACTTGCAAAAGTTCTAGCACGCCGGCGCACGCTACGGCCCCACGACCGAGAGAGAGAACCACGCACTGACCGGAAAGCGAGTCGGAGTTGGCGCCATTCCATTCAGGACCAACATCTTTTTTGGCACGCCCAGTGGGACACATCTGGTGAAGCTAAATGGCACCCAAGACTAGGTTGGGTGGTCGGTCTGATGATAACCGTGAAGGAGTACTCCCCATAGTGGACGTTTCCCAAGGGGAGATGCTTGACAATAACACGACGTCGGCCGAAACACAAGGCCAGACCAACCCAGGCACTGAGGTAGGGTCACAATCCTCTCCATTCAATGATAGAGTGTTGACAGCTCTACAAAATTTAAATAAAACATAATTAGAATGGGTGTAGATTTAGGATGCACTCACGTGGCCATAGCTGAAGGATTCAACAGAATTCCTTCTGAAATAGAGTCTGCGATGAGGCGAGATAATAATTCGGCTAGGGATTATGAAACTTCAGCCAAAAGGGGTATGAATGGGAATGAAATTTTCAATCACATTGGACAATCACCAACCTTGGCAAATGTACCTCCTGCTAGGCCCACCTCGCCAAGGCCGATTAGACCACTGAACGACTGAAATGTGCCACTAGGCTACATCGGCCGGGTACGAGATAACCAAGGCCAGCCGAACATTGAGGTTCAGGCACTAGGGCCTCCCAGATGAATAGAAATAGATCAGGTATATAACTGGGTTCACGAGGCCGTGGCTAATCTGCCGCTCAGACGGTTGTCCCGATCGTCGTACCGTAAGCCATATCCTGATTGGGTGGACATCAGATATGAGTTTCTTAGGGGATACAAAATCCCTGATTTTTCCTTATTCTCAGGAGAAGATGGCCAGTAGACCATCGAACTCGTATGTCGATTTACGGTACAATGCGGTGAGATTTCGCCAAGTGATTATCACAAGTTAAGGCTGTTTGGGAGTTCCCTAACAAGCCAGGTATTTACATGGTATATAACCATGCCACCTAACTCAATCCAACACTGGGCAGAACTGGAAGAAAAGTTCCATTCCCAGTTTTACAGAACCGAACCCGAAGTAGCAATGGCCGATTTGGTCAGATTAAGACAACTGCCGGACGAAACGGCAGATAGATACATAGGAAAGTTTAAGAAGGTGAGAAATAGATGTAGGATAGTTCTCCCTGAGCCAGAACTTGTCAAACTAGCCCAGAATGGTCTAAATATAGAGCTTCGAAAGAATTTTGACGGGATGGAATTCGAGGATCTTTTTGAATTATCAACCAGGGTGGCCAAATATGAACGGATCCTACAAGAAGAGAATCAGCGTAAAACGGCCTCCACTAGAGCTTATTTCCAGGACCCTAACTATGAGTTGGCTTTGGCTGAAGTGATATCCAGTAAGCCATTTACATGTGCGGTGTTAAGAAAGAAAATTGCCAGCACACAAATAGAAGGAAAGAAAAACTTCCCCGAAAAAGGATTGAAGGTTGATGAGATTTTTGACCACCTCTTAAGAGGTAAGTTCATTAGGTTACCAGAGGGGCATAAAGTTCCCTTGGCCGATGAATTGAAGAAAGGGGAATACTGTAAGTGGCACGGGTCACGAACCCATTTAATTGCTGATTGTTCTATTTTCCGTGCTATGGCACCGGACAATATCAACCGTGGGTTGCTTCAGTTTCTTGATAAGGGCAAGGAGGTGATGGAGATAGATACTGATCATTTCCCAACAACCTTTCCTGTCAACATGATTGGATCCAGACTCAGAAACCCTAGGCTTAAAGTGGATCTGAATCCTACAGGCGTTGCGTCCCTCATATGACCCAAGAGTGGAAAGGCCATGCCAGTAGGATGGCATGGCCACCACATTAGCGATCGGTTGGTATATCCTCCTGACCAGTCGAATGTTCAAGACAGAGTACACCAGGGTCACAACATATGTGATAGATGTGGCGAAGACATGGAACAACAGAACATGCATATGTGGAATAGCTATCGCCAGCAGTGGCAACAACCACCCCGACAGTACAGGCACAATTATTACCATGGATCGCTAGAAAGGTGGTACCCAAGAAGAGATGAACGTACTTACAACTCACGGCCAAGAATGGTTAAGCCCCCAAAGGGAAGAGTTGACAGATGGACTAGGGCCGTCCACCCTAAGTCTGATCGACTGGTATACAAAATGACATGAACACAGAGACGACGTTGGCAAAGGGAGTAAGCGATCCTTAGGGAGATATTGGTTGAGCAAAAGAAGCAGGGAGGGATGGTGGTAGCTAGAGGCCCTAGAATGCAAAATGAGCCACAAATGATGGTTCCAGAAAATCCAATAAGCCTGCAAGACAAAACAGACGAGTCTCCAGAACTCGTT
>JAUPMG010244323.1:0-22902 GCA_031762675.1 Pachysandra terminalis
ATGGACACATTCTCCCATTTTTTTTTGAATTTCAATCTTCCAATCATTAGGTCCTCTTAGCAAGAGGAAGGGGAACTATATAAGATAGAAGGGTCCAAGAGAGTGACCCCATCTTTTCCTTTTGGATGTGTCATTCAAAGGAGAAAAAAAAAAGTTGGGCGTGCCTTTCACACGGGTTCGGAGAGTGAGAGGAAAGTGTCCTCATTACTTCTTTTTATCACAATCCTTCTATTGTGGGAGATTTTGAGGGTGCTTGCTATTGCTCTTTCCATTCTTCCCCAAACTTAGGATAAGAAATAATCTCCAATTTAAAAGAAGCAAGGAGGACATTACCTGCACCTTACGTGTTCGTTGAATCGTGCAAGTGGGCGTTTTACCCATGCTCCAAGCATTTTCCAAATCGTGCAAGGGGCGTCTTACTCATACTTCACACACGCCAAACTGTGCAAAAGGGTGCTTTGAGGTAAAAAAAAAATTCTTTTTTTTACAGCTCACAGATATTGCTAACTAAAATAAAATAAAAATTGGTAGATAGTGCTCGTTCAACATGGGTAAGAAAGCGCCTACTTCTTCCAAACCTCCAAAACGCCCTAGCGAGAAGGAGAAATCCGACTCTTCAAGATGTCTTAATAAGAAGGAGCCATCCAAGGGTTCAAAGCGTTCCAATGACAAGGAAGCTTCTGGATCTTCAAATCGCTCTCGAGATGGGGAACCGTCTGGGTCTTCAAGGGATCAGCTTCAAAGTACCCCTTTGATAGATGGTTTGTGGGGTTTTATCCCTCCTCGAGCTAGGAAAACAAAGAAGCAAGTGAGTACCACGGTGTGCCTGTTTCCTTCTATACCAGCTGCAAAGGGAATACCACCACCTTGCGACTTAATCCCTCGTATCAACTTTGAAACTGGCGCTTATGTTCCTAGCAAGATACTCTTTAAGGGACACACACGACACCCAGTCTCTTGGATTGAGTGGTATCAAGATGTGATGGGTCGTGAGCCTCTCCAACTGATACTTTAACAATGTGGCTTGATGAACGCCATTCAAGAATGCCACAAAACAATCATGAACGTGGATCATGAGGTTTTACGAGCTCTCATCCATCGTTGGAACAAGGAAACACACACCTTCGTAGCGCCTTGGGGAGAATTTTCTACATCTCTTGAAGACGTTGTTTACGTGTTATTAGGCTTGGAGATATTAGGTGATTCAGATCATTTGGATATCATCATTGATGAAGACGAGCTGAAGATGGTAGAGGCGTTGACATGAGCACAGAGCTTAGCCAGATGCCCTTCCAAATATTATGATGGTTTGAGCCGGACCGATATGTTGGGTCATGCTACCTTTAGCCATTGGATTAGATATTTCTTTAAAGATGTGAAGCCTTTGAAGACGTTCCCGAGAAAAGCACCGGTAACGGGTATCATTCTTCTCATATGCTTGTAGCCTTTATTGCAATATTCCTTTCACGATATATTTTTGAGGGCTCACCTTTCGAGAAGGTACATAGTGTCCATTTCGTTATCGCAGTGCGCATGTCGCGAGGTGCTCGCTATCCTTTGGCACCTATGTTCTTGGGTACTTTCTACCATCAGTTGGGATCTATTGGTGGATGATCTTGCTTCATTATGCGGGCGCTACGAGATAGAGACCTTCATTCATACACCTTTTCTGCAGTTATTTGTATTAGAACATTTCAGAAGATATGGTTCTCCTCCTCGTGCGATTCAGATGGACGGGATAGATCATAGCCGGGTGGCATTGTGGGAATATGCCAGAAAAGGTAGGAATATTGATTTCACTCTTTTAATGGACGATGAGACTTGTTTCGTATTCCGCCCTTATCTTGCACTGTTTCTTGGTGTGCGAACATTGGGATATCGCACCTCGACTCCTTTGAGTAAGAAGCCTCTCAATGACCATACCAATATGTCACCCGTTCTTATTGCTCATAGCATGAATATACTCCCGGGACACCCTCCAGCACGGTTAGAGCAAGGTGAGGGTTATATTACTGTATCTTATAACTCTTAGAGATTTGTTCGACAGTTCGGGTTTATGCAAACCCCTCCCTCCATGGTGACTCCCGAGGTAGAGACGTCCTCGTCTGGACAAGTTTATACTCGGCAAGGTTTCTGCAAATTGTTTTATACCTCCCTCGAATATGTGATGGTGGCAAGAGATTTCCCTTACAGAGGAAGCACCCAGGAAATGACTGAATTTCGGTACAATTTTTGGTGTGATGCTCATAAGTGTGCACAAGTCAAGGTATCAAAGGAACTATCCATTGTGATATCTAGCAAGCATTCCCGGCTAAAGCTTCCAAGGCATCGTGATCAGTGCCAAAAACCTTCAAAGGGAGGTACTTGTAAAATTTCTATGAAACAGGCGAAGGTCGTGGTAAGATTCTTCCGGCGGACATCATCTTGACGTTAGTTTTTTGTCCTTTACTGTCATATCTTCTTATATATACAGCCATAAGTGTGCATCTTCTTTCAATATTTTTTTCATCTTTAAATCCGCTTAAGTCATTCTTTTCTTCTTTTGGCCTAGATTCTGGACGAGGCCAGCTTATCTTCTAATCATAATCTTCACCCGGTAAGGAAGCCTCATATTCCAATTCCTGAGGAAGAAGGCGCTTCTGCTGACGAAGGAAGTTTTAAAGAAGGAAACATTTAAGAAGATAACAAGGGCGAGAATAAAGATCGTACTTTTGGGCGTGCTAGTCCGGATCTTGGTGAGAATTATATTTTTGTTTCTCCCCCAAAAGGCATGACGACCATAGCACCTTCTCCCAACGTTTCCCGCATGTCTTCTTCGGCTAGAGAAGGTAATAGGTCAATGTATCAACTCAAAATGCATACTTACTGGAATATTATCATTGTTCTCATATGAATCATCATGCTCTGCCTCGTGTCATATATGATTCGTTTCCCTCTTTTTCTATTTTGTTTAGGCGAAACTAATCAACACGGGTGTCCTCCTACTATTGGTGTGGGGTATGTTTCTAACTATCCCATGTTCGAAAGAGAAGTTACTCCCAAGGCTTCACATGGTGTAATAAGTCCTTTGCCATTTGCCACTCCTCCATCTGAAATACCTGCTACTCCCACAACTTCACCAGTCTTAGACGAAAGGGAGTCAAGGGTGGATAAGAGAAAGAGAATGGATGAGGCTCCTGATGCTTCTGTGATCCCTCCCTCTGTTAGGCAAAGAAGGACATCACCTCATGATTTAGAACTTTCCAAGGATCATGCCTCAGAGAGTATCACCATGCTAGTTATTGACGCTTCATCCTCTATGGTCGAATCAGGTGATCAATCCGAAGCTTTCTTGTTTGAAAAACTGTTGGGTGTGGGAGATACGTATACTCCTACCGACCCAATCTTACTTCATATTGATCCAGATCCCTGATCTACGCAAGTTCACGAGATTAGAATCCCCGTCGTTTATAGGTCAACTCTTCAAAGTATCATCAACTGCCATGGCGATCCGAGCACACACATGACTTTCACCTTGCTAAAAACTCGGACTTTCTTTTATACAACCATCTATTCCATAGTGTTGCACCTTCAAAAGATGCCGCTGTTTGCATTTTCTTTGAAGGGTCTTCACGAAATTCAAAAAGAGTTTACGGATCCCATCACACTAGGAATGAAGCTAGATTGGTTGGTTGCCCATCTGAAGAAGGTAGAGATAGCCTTGGGACACATCGCGTGCTACAAGGAATTAAGGACTTCAGTTTCTCGCCAAGAATTGGGAACTCGCATATCCACCCGTGAGTCCAAGATTGAATTGTCGAAAGCTCAGCTTTTGAAACAGGAGCATCAGCTAGCTATGGACTATGTGAGATTCATTGGTGATGAAGAGGATCTATCCTCTTCCAAATCATGGCTTCGGAAGAACGGGTTTTCCCAAGGTCAGTAGGTCTCTTGGATAAATCTTCATGAGGTAGTTAGTTTGCCTTAACCATTGTCTCGATCCTATACTTTCTTTTGTTGCAAATAATGACAATTGTTTTTTCAAGTAATAACAAGAATTGTACTATGCATATTATTTAGCTTGTCATTAATATATTTATTTTCCTTTCTCTCTTTTATTTTGTTTTTTAAAAAATAATCATTATTATTAGAGGGGCACGTTTTTCAAGAAATGAATGCCTATATAAAGGGAAAATGTGGGGTCTAGAAAAACATACCAGATCCACGTTGCTCTCATTTCTCCCTTTTGTATTTTGAGAGAAGCTCCCAAATTTAACTGTGTGAGGAACATGGCATATCAAGGTGACCTTGGAGGTTCATCCCCCTCCTCATGTTGAATACTGTAGAGACGTTTGTTTGAGTCTTCGTGATATGAAAGACTCGGGTGCGCTCAACCCTGCACGCCTTGAGGTTCATTGGCCTCATACCATGCCAATACTTCGTGAAGCAAGGGAAATCTTGCTTGAAGATTATCCGAAATTCTTTGAAACTTTTCCCATGCTCGACCACATCTCCTTCCGTAGAGTGATGTGGGTGGTCGTCCTGATAAAGGGGATATCCTACTTTCCTTTAGAAAGAACAAACACTTATTATAAAATCATTTTCCGTGGTCTCCGTTGCTTGTCACTGGACGGTAACTTTTATTATTAGTTTCTTGAGGGAGCTTTGTTCTTTCAAGCCAGAGACTACTATCCGGCATTGGAGAAGGTCAAATGGGAGCAGGGTAACTGTGACAATATCTTCTTGGCTACCAGGATAAGTCCTACCTATCTGGAGGCAAATGCCCTGGAGACTCGTGCATGGGTGTGTTTAGGCCGAACTAGGACGCCCCAGACCGACCCGGCTCAGCAGGCTGTTAACTCGTATGCGCTGAAAGCGTGAGGGTTTAAAAGGGAACAGGCCCAGTACAGAGACGCGGGTCTAGAAGAATTAGCTCAAGCCCAATTTGCTTCCATCACCAAAATGTGGGAACATGTTTCCAAGGCAGAGTGGGACAGGTTTCAACAAGTGAGAAGCAGTAACCACCCATTATGCATAAACCACCGAACGATTGCCATAATGGGCAATAAAAGAGAACTGGTCGGAACATAAAAAGCTCCACGGCAAATCAATGAAAGAGATCCATTGCTTCTCGACTTAGATTATCATAGTCTAGCTTAGTTTATGATCCCTAGTGATCACCAGTTAATTATTAGCTCCTGCAGAGATCCTACTACACCTACTTCTTGCCTTGGACTGAGTTTCTCGCAGAAGATCCCTCCAGCCAGTAAATAAGGAATCCTAGTTGGAACTTCACAGAGACCCTCCTGTTAGTCCTTTACATGCTAACTCATGCAACATGAAGTAGTTTAGTCACGTCCCTCGATCGGAGCCTAAGGAATGGCAAGAGGTTTTGTTTTTTTTTTCTTTGTTACTGTTGCGTTGTCTTTTCAAGTTAGGAGGTTTACCTCTTTAAATTGTATATTGACATACTGTTCCACTTGTTTTAATATATGAAAGTGTCATTGATCGCGTAAAATTAGATTCTCTGGATCCGCCATTGGTCCTTCGAGATCGTGAACCATACAATCGTCTGACTTACAATCGGTCACACATCTACCGATTTATCTTAACAATCATACTACGCAGTTTGACTCACATAACCTGTCTTTCAGGTGAACTTGCAAAAGGTCTGCCACACCCGCACACACTTCGGCCCAACGACCGAGAGTGAGAACATACAAATCGACCGGGAAGAAGGCGGATTTGGTCATTTTTGGACCAACATCTTTTTGGCACGCCCGGTGGGACGCATCTGGTGAAGCTAAATGGCACCAAGGACTAGGACGGGTGGACAATCAAATGATGACCGTGAAGGAGTACTCCTTACAGTGGACAATCTCCAAGAGGAGGCGCTTGACGGTAACACAGCATCGGCCGAGACATAAGGCCAGACCGTCCCGATCAACGAGGTAAGATCACAATCCTCTCCATTCAAATGATAGAGTATTGACAGCTCTACAAACTTTAAATCAGATCGTGATGAGAATGAGTATAGATCTGGGACGATCTCACATTGCCATGGTAGAAGGATTCAGTAGAACGCCTTTTGAAATGGAGTTTGTGATAAGACGAGAGAACAATTCGGCTAGAGACAACAAAAACTCGGCGAGAAGAGGGCCGAATGGAAATGGAATTTCCCATCCTATTGAACAGCCACCAACCATGGTAAATGCCTCACTTGCTAGGCCCACCTTGCCAAGGCTGGTTAGGCCATTGAATGACCGAAATGAGCCACTAGGCCACATTGGTCAGGCATGAACTAACCAAGGCAACCGAAATATTGAGATTCAGGCACCAGGGCCCCACAGGGGAGTAGAAAGGGACTAGGTATACCACTGGATCCAAGAGGCTGTGGAAAACATGCCACCCAGGCGGTTGTCCAAACCGTCATATCGTAAGCCCTACCTTGATTGGGTACACATTAGATATGAGTTTCCTAGGGGATACAGAATCCCCGATTTTTCAATATTCTCAGGGGAAGGTGGTCAATCGACCATCGAGCATGTGGGCCGATTCACACTGCAATGCGGCGAACTGTCACCAAGTGACTATCATAAATTAAGGTTGTTCGACAATTTCTTAACCGGCCAAGAATTTACATGGTATATAACCATGCCACCCAACTCGGTCCAACATTGGGCAGAAATGGAAGAAAAGTTTCATTCCCAGTTTTACAGGATCGAATCGGAAGTATCAATGGCCGATTTTGCCAGATTAAGGCAACTGCAGGATGAAATGGCAGATACTTAGGAAGGTTTAAAAAGGTGAGAAACAGATGTAGAATAGTTCTCCCTGAGCTAGAGTTTGTGAAACTAACCCAAAACGGGCTAGATATTGAACTTCGAAAGAAGTTCGATGGGATGAAATTCGATGATCTCTTCGAATTATCAACTAGGGTAGCCAAATATGAACAAATTTTGCAAGAAGAGAATTAAAGGAAAACGTCCACCATTGGAACTTACTTTTAAGACCCCAACTATGAGTTGGCATTGGCCGAAGTAATATCTAGTAAGCCA
Organism: Pachysandra terminalis; assembly: GCA_031762675.1. Lineage (NCBI taxonomy): Eukaryota > Viridiplantae > Streptophyta > Magnoliopsida > Buxales > Buxaceae > Pachysandra > Pachysandra terminalis. Next base: position 7,038 of record JAUPMG010244323.1, read on the forward strand.
TTTACTTGTGCGCCGTTAAAAAAGAAGATCGCCAGTACATAAATGGAAGGAAGGAAGAACTTCCCAGAAAAAGGGAGGAAGTTTTCCTTTGACATATCAAAAGCTGATGAAATTTTTGACCACCTCTTAAGAGGTAAGTTCATTAGGTTACCAGAAGAGCACAAAGTTCCCTCGACCGATGATATGAAAAAAGGGGAATACTGTAAGTGGCACGAGTCACGAACCCATTCAATTGCTGATTGTTTTATTTTTCGTGCTGTGGTACAAGACAACATCGACCGTGGGCTACTTCAGTTCCTTGATAAGGGGAAGGAGGTGATGGAGATAGATACCGATCCTTTCCCCGCAACCTTCCCGGTCAACATGATTGGATCCGGGCTTAGAAACCCTCGGTTGAAGGTAGATTTGAATCCTACAGGCGAGGTATCCCTCACAGGACCCAAGGATGAGAAGGCTGGGCCAGCAGAATGGCACGGCCACCGTATAGGCGACCGTTTGGTGTATCCTTCTAACCAGTCAAAAGGTTGGAACAGAGTGTACCAGAATTGTAACATTTATGGTAGATGTCATGAAGACATAGAGCAGCAGTACAAGAAAATGAGGAATAGCTACCATCAACCATGGCAACCACCGTCTTGGCAGTACAAGCACAAATATTAACATGGATCGCCAGAGAGGAGGTGCCCAAGAAGAGACAAACGTACTTACAACACCCAACCAAGAATGGTTAAACCCCCTGGGAGCAGAATTGACAGATGGACTAGGGTCATTCTTCCTAAGTTTGATCGACCGACATACGAAATGACACGAACACAAAAATGGCATTGGCAAAGAGAGCAGGCGGCTCTTTGGGAAATATCGGTCGAACATAAGGAGCAAAGAGGAATGGTGGTAGCCAGAGGTCTAAGAAGGAAAAATAAGCCACAAATGGTGGTTCCAAAAAATTCAATAAGCTTTCAAGACAAGACAGACGAGTCTCCAGAGCTCGCTTTGATGGAAGAAGACGACGGTTTATTATTGGATCAGCTTTTACGGCAGCTCCAGAGTAGTACCGCCTCAGAGTACTTGTTGTTGATCATAGACGGTCTCTAGGAAGAGAAAGTCCCAAAGGAAGAAGTCACTATTGAAGAAAGTCAGACCATCCAGTTTGGTTCACTCCCTCCCATCTCCATGGATTGCAACGTGGTGTTCATGTTGCCAATCTCTTTTCAGGCAAAAGAAGAAGATGAGGAGTTAGAGGGTGAGTAGGAGCAGAATGGAGAGGCTACAATGGGTACGCTAGCCAGTACTGATGAACACCAGAGTCCAGCCACCTTGTTCAACATATAAGGAGAAGGATATAAGCCTAGGATCGATTTTGATGGCCAAGCCGATCAGGTAACTTTTAAGAAGCCGTCATTAAGGATGGCTCAACACTTATGGCCGTTATATAGCAATGTACACATGGATGGGATCCCTGTCACCAGAGTCTTGGTTGACAATGGGGTAGCCATAAACATATTACCCAATAGGGTCATGAAAAAGGTAGGAAAAACCCTGAATGATTTGATTCCTACTGAGATAACGGTCACTAATTTCGTAGGGGGCACTTCGACTACCCAAGGAGTGTTGCCGATAAAGTTAGAAATTGGGCAAAAGAAAGGCTTGACCGCTTTCTTCGTAGTGGAATCAACTTCAAGTTACAATGCGCTGCTGGGACGTGATTGGATTCATTCCAATCTTTGCATACCATCATCCCTCCTACAGTTCCTTGTCTTTTGGAACGAAAATAAGGTGGAAATCATCAAGGCCGACGGGTGGCCATTACAAGAAGACTCCAATTCAGTTGAAGCGCTGTTATATGGAGGAGAGATAGGGCCAGTGAAATTCACAATGAGTGGAAGACATGGCCGGCCCACAGTAATTTCGGTGACGGTCGACCAAGACCTTAATCAGATTGAACCAGGACTGATGGCGATAATCCCTTATCGGTCAAGCTGGGATTACAAGATAGAAGAAATACCATGATGAGTGAAGAAACCAATAAGGAAAGGTCGGCCATAATTAGGGCCACCATGTTGCGGCTGAAAACCTATATGGCAGAAAGGCAGCTAAAAGGAGAGGTTTCGGTTGCATCAAACTAGTGTGTAGCTGAGGACGGCCAAGATGAAGGAAGATTATCCATGCAGGATATTGAAGTAGCTCTTGGAAAAATGCATGATGTAAAGGCCGAAGTACAAGAACCTCTGATGGAAGTAGAATTAGGAACTGAAACTGACCATCGGCCGGTGTATATAAGTAGCTTGCTTCCTGAGCAATGTAAATATCAACTAATTGCGTTGCTTTCTGAATTCCAAGATTGTTTTGCTTGGGGCTACCATGAGTTGCCTGGTCTAGACCGAAGGTTGGTTGAACATCGTTTACCTTTAAAAATAGGTTATCAGCCGTATAATCAACCGATCAGAAGAATGACATCTGAGGTAACTAGAAAGATTAAAGAGGAAATTGAAAGATTGTTGAAAGCGGGTTTCATTCAGCTGATCCGTTATGCGGAATGGGTGTCAAATGTAGTACCAGTTATGAAAAGGAATGGCAAGATCAGGATATGTATTTACTTTAGGAATCTCAACTTAGCAACACCAAAAGATGAATATCCAATGCCAATGGCCGACATATTAATATATAGAGCGGCCAGACATCAAATACTTTCTTTTATGGACGGCCATTCTGGTTACAACCAAATCATTATAGCGGCCAAAGATGTTGAGAAAACCACATTTCGAGGGTCGGGGGCAATCGGCTTATACTGCTGGGTAGTAATGCCTTTTGGTTCAAAGAATGCCGGAGCCACGTATCAAAGGGAAATGAACAATATCTTCCATGACATAGTGAGTGAAATCGACAGAGGTAACAGAGCATCTTAAACACTTGAGGGCCTCATTTGAAAGAATAAGGAAGCACAAGTTGAAGATGAATCCGCTGAAATGCGTCTTCGGTGTATCAACAGGAAATTTTTTAGGATTTTTTGTACACCAAAGAGGGATAGAAATAGACAAAAACAAAGCAAAAGCCATAATTAAAGCAAAGGCTCCCGCTAACAAGAAGTAATTACAAAGATTCCTCGGCCAAATTAACTTTCTCATGAGATTCATCTCTAACTCGGCCGAAAAGTTGGTGTCGTTTTCCCCTTTGTTGCGGGTAAAAGAAGAAGGGGAATACAAATGGGAGGAATATCATCAAAAGGCTTTTGATTCAATCAAGAAGTACTTGGTAAATCCGCCAATGCTGATTCCCCAAAAGAAAGGAAGACCGTTAAAGCTATACATATCAACGGCCGAAAATTCCATCGGGATCCTCCTAGCACAAGAAAACAACCAAAGACATGAGCAGGCAGTTTACTATTTAAGTCGGTTCTTGCTAGCGGTTGAGCAAACGTACACGACCATCGAGAGGCTTTGTTTAACATTGTATTACACGGCCATAAACTTGATAACTGACATGGTGTTAGTAATTGCCCCAACAAATGTGATGAATTACATGTTGAGCAAGCCCTATTTGAGAGGAAGGATAGGAAAATGGATCCTGGCATTATCAGAGTTCACATTTGTATACATCCCTCAGAAGGCAGTAAAAGGCCAAGTAATAGCAGATTTCTTGGCCTATCACCCATCAGAAGATCCCACAATGGGGTCTAATTTTATTTACAAATCAAACATGGTAGGACTGCTGCCATGGACTTTGCTTTTTGATGGATCAAGAACAAAAACGGCCAGTGGGGCAGGTATAATTATCATACCCCCATGAGGAGATAAACAAGAACACGCTTTCCAGTTGGAATTCTCTTGTACAAACAACCAGGCCGAATATGAAGCCTTGATAATAGGAATGAAAATGATACTAGAGATGGGCGCAAAGGAAGTTCTTATTAGAGGAGACTCACAACTAGTAATCAACTTATGCCACTATATGCGGTCGCCTGCCAATTAATGGAAGAATTTGATGATGTAATACTATCTCATTGCCCACGAGAGCAAAATGAGGAGGCTGACGAAATAGCCCAAATAGCATCAGGACTACAAATATTGGAAAGGACCAATGAAAGGACCATTTTGGTCCAGAAAAGATCCCTTCCATTCATTAGAAGAAAATTAGAATCCTTAGAAATCATGGCAGTCGAGGCACAGCTTGAGGATTGGCGTACCCCACTCACAGATAGGAAGAGTCCAAACGGGATGCTCCTAAGGTGCTTAAGCCCACATGAGGCCATGTTGAGCATGGCTGAAGTACACGAAGGAATATGTGGGGCTCACCAGGCCGGCATGAAAATGGGATGTTAATAAGAAGACATGATCATTATTGGCCTACAATCCTAAAAGACTGCCTCAAATATGACAAAGGGTGTGAGAAGTGCCAAAAACATGGCCCTGTTCAAAGAGCACTGGTCGTAGATTTACACATGATAGTAAAACCATGGCCGTTATAAGGATGAGCCATAGATCTCATAGGCAAGATATTGCCCCCATCATCAGGATCCCACGACTTCATAATAGTAACATTGACTATTTTACCAAATGGGCGAAAGCAAAACCAATGAAAAATGTGGAACAATCGAATATCATCTGTTTCATCCAGGAATAGATTATTCACCGATTCAGAATCCTATAAACTATAACGGCCGATCAAGGTTCTATTTTTAATGAGGGCAAGTGACTAAGTTTGCAAAAGTGTACGGGATCAAGATCATTAACTCAACTTCCTATTATGACCAATCAAACGGCTAGGTCAAGGCTACTAACAAGGTTTTGAAGAATATTATGCGCAAAATGATAGAAGATAGGCCAAGATCTAGGCACAAAACTTTATCAGAAGCTTATGGGCATATCACACTACTTTCAAATCAGGAGTTGGGAATACTCCTTTTTCTTTAACATTCGGCCACGACACTGTCATACCTTTAGAAATCATAGTTCCTTCGATAAGAACAATAATGCAGCACCAGGTGCCACCAGAAGAATACGCGGAAGCTATGATGATTGGTTTAGAAGATCTAGATGAATCAAGACTCAGAGCATATGAAGAACTATTAGCTCAAAAAAGAATGGTGGCAAGGTCATATAATAAAAAAGTCAAGAGCATGTCCTTTGTTGAGGGTGACTTGGTTTGGAAAACTATATTGCCCATCGGCTGTAAGGACCATGTGTACGGAAAGTGGTTGCCAACTTGGGAAGGCCCATACCGAGTCCAAAAGGTGCTAAAAGGAGGAGCATATACCATACAAGACAAAAAAGAAGCAACGGAGAGAAAATCCATAAGCTACCATTATCATCTGATATCTCTCCAGCGACCGTTTGGGTCTTCTCGAAAGAATCGCTCGGCACCCCTATCTCATCCCCTCCAGAACCTTCGCCGATGGGCAAAGGTGACCTCCCTGGCCGTTGCTTCGACCGTTTGACCGAGCAAGAAATGATAGACATTTCAGGCTTCCTTTTCTCGACAAGGGTCCCTACTATCACATCCTCATCTGACAGGTCAACTAAGGAACCAGGTTCCTTCGTCTTAAAGCTTTTCTCGGTATGACGGGCAGACTGCCACGTCGGCCTAGGCTTTGATTTGGATTTCTGTTTTTTCTGGATCTGAGACAGAGAGGATGAAGTGTCTTCTATGGCCGGATCCTCTTTAACCAAGGTTCCCTCCATAGTTAAAGGTAAAGCTTTACTGTAAATAACAGAGAAGAATAAGATACCGAGGCAGAAGTATGAATTTATAAAAAAGTAAGATAAAGAGAAGTTGGAATACCGATGGTAGTCTCGGCTGGCAGCACTGCTAAAGTTATAGTACTAGCATGGGAACCAGCTGCAAATAGCCCACTAAAGCTAACTGGGTCTGGCCGATCAACATAAGGATAGAGGGGCTCGGCAAGCCTAAGAGCCAACTCAGGAATCGTTGGAGGACTAGGTAGTGGCGGAAAATAATGAGACATGTCAAACTCAAAAACTCCAGAAAAGTGTGATCCGGCCGAAATCCAGGACTTCAAGCATTGCTCATCATGAGCAGCCGTTTTCTCGGCCAATGCATTGGCCATTTTTTCTTTAAGGGTTTCATGGGAGTCCAAAGGGTTCCATTTAAACCCATAATAATTCTCGAAAAGGATGATAGATTTCATAGAAGAACAATTACCTAACTTTACCTTTTTTGGCTGGTCAAAAGAAGCTTTGAGAGGGCCTTTGCCCTTCTTCTTTGGGCTTGTCTTCTTGATGGTTGGAGAAAGCTTGGCCGGAACGGAAGGAGCCAGCTCGGCCGGTACACTCAATCGAGAGATGTATGTAAGCAAACCAGCAATGAAGGAGTAACGAAAATAACTAATCTACCAATTGCGAAAAGCTGGGGATGAAGCGGGGCTGTTCAGACAGTGAGAGATGGAAATTTTAGCTGTCGAACTTTCAAAAAGCTGATTAAGAGGATGAACGTCATCGGTCTGAGAGATTACGGTTCAAAGGTACGGAGGACGATTGAATGAAACAAGAGTAGGAGCTGGGATAACCTGGGCAAACCCAAACTGCCGAGAAGATAAGTTAGGGAGATAAATCTCTGCCCCACACTTTTTGTTTCGGTCAGGGGTCCCCTCTTCCAGGGACCCAAAATGGAGATCTCATCATACCAGGTACGAGGCCCAGATAGAATTCCGTCTAGGAACGGCCCCGGGGTCATTAGAGTTCTCAAATAGGGAAAGATTAAGGAATTCGGACGAACCAAATTCAACTGGAAAGAGGAAAAAGTGTATATCTGAGCGGGGAGAGTAAAGAAGAACTTGAAACATTCCGCAAAGGAATGTGAAAAAGAGGCTAGAATTCAGCCAACGCTGGCAGCGAAAATGAAGGTTAGGGACTGGAAACACAGCTGATTGAGAAAAAAAGCCCGGGAAATACTCCTAGGTCCATAACTGCAAAATCCATAAAGGACCGCCAATTGAAGCAATATTTCAGCTGGCAAGGCTAAACAAACTGCAATAAAGCTGAGAAAGGTAAAAGGGTGCCAGGGCAAGCGCTTGGCTGTCGGCCAGAGCAAGAGCCACCCTAGTGTATTCTTTGGTCAATTGACCTGAGGCAACACATAAGCTTCTGCAAAGAAACATTAACAAAACGGCACAATGCTCCTGGACATCAGGGGTAGAAGATTTTTTCTTCTCCCGAGACATGAAGGTACCATACGCAACTCGGGCGTTAGATTTGTCAAAGGGAAGATTCAAAGAAGGGAGGTTACCATCAACCGATTCGCCAATCGGCGGCAGGCCAGTAAGGGCACAATTATCAAGGATAGTCAGGCTCATCGGGCCACATGGCAGATGGAAGCAGTTGGTAGAACGGGACCAAAAGCAAGCCAGAGCTGCTAAGATAGAATGAGCCATGGAGAGTTCAAACCGGGAATATTGAATAAGTTCAAAAACACCTGTTGATTTCCAAAGAGGAGCGAAGAAAGGAGCTAGGCGGTTGATCCAAGTTACCCATTCTGCATTGGCCTTCGGCCAAGATCGCAGGGAACGTTTGGCCGACCACGTCTACCAGTCAAGAAAGGAGGCATTAGCAAGAAGCTTTTTCCTAAAGTATTTAGAGGAAACAGGTTGAAGGGCGGCAGCCAATGAAGGCGTCATTTCGGCGAAGGAAGGACCAATGGCCAACGAGTTGGCAAAAGGAAAGATAATGCGCTGGTCGGCCGAACTCAAAGCAGCAGAATTAGAAGAAGTATTGGAGGCCATGAGTGTTCTTTTTCTCAGAGAATTGAAGCAGGGATGAGGAAGAAAGGAACTAAAGCAATGAGAATGCGAGATGGGGATGAGGCAGGTAACGAATTAAGAGGTTAAAGACCTTTTTTAAAATTTGAGAAGGAAAAAAAGAAAAAACGGCAATGATGATCGCCATTTTCCAAGGCGAAATAAGATTTTCTCTTATTAATTCAAAGACAGACTTCTGAAAAGACAAGAGAAAATGGGGCAATGTTTAGGACGAACCAGGATATCCTATACTGACCCGGCTCAGCAAGCTGTTAACCCACATGTGCTGAAAGCATGAGGCTTTAATAGGGAACGGGCCCAGTACAGAGACGCGGGCCTAGAAGAATTAGCTCAAGCCCAATTCGCTTCCATCACCAAAATGTGGGAACATGCTTCCAAGGCAGAGTGGGACAGTTGTTACCAAGTGAGAAGCAGTAACCGCCCATTATGCATAAACCGTCAAACGGTTGCCATAATGGGCTATAAAAGAGAACTGGCCGGAACATAAAAAGCTCCATAGCAAATCAATCAAAGAGCTCCATAGCTTCTCAACTTAAATTATCATAGTCTAGCTTAGTTTATGAACCCTAGTGATCACCAGTTAATTATTAGCTCCTACAGAGATCCTACTACACCTACTTCTTGCCTTGGACTGAGTTTCTCGCAGAAGATTCCTCCAGCCAGTAAAGAAGGAATCATAGTTGGAAATTCACGGAGACCCTCCTGTTAGTCCCTTACATGCTGACTCGTGCAACATGAAGTAGTTTAGTCACGTCCCGCGATCGAAGCCTAAGGAACGGCCAGAAGTTTGTTTTTTTTTTCTTTGTTACTGTTGCGTTATCTTTTTAAGTTAGGAGGTTTACCTCTCTAAATTTATATTGACATACTGTTCCACTTGTTTTAATATATGAAAGTGCCATTGATCGCATAAAATCAGATTCTCTGGATCAGCCATTGGTCCTTCGAGATCGTGAACCATACAATCGTCTGACGTACAATCGGTCACACATCAACCGATTTATCTTAACAATCAAACTACGCAGTTTGACTCACATAACCTGTCTTTCAGGTGAACTTGCAAACGTTCTGGCACACCTGCACACGCTTTGGCCCTACGACCGAGAGTGAGAATATACAAACCGACTGGGAAGAAGGCGGATTTGGTAATTTTTTGACCAACAAAGTGTTAGAGCACCAAATGGAAGGTATGCCAAACAACGTCCATCGTGCTCAAATAAGGGGCGAAGCACGTGCTGTTCATCGAGAGGCGGATCCCTACACCTGATAGATGTGAGGGAGGATGTTGCTGATCGTCGACGGATTTTCTATGACCGCTTTTGTGGTTTAAACATTTTCAAGGCCCAGATGGTGGCCTTCTTTGGTGAGATGCCTAACAATCCTACCAGTGAAGATGACGATAGCGATGAGTACGCGACTTGCGGCATTCCATCGATCTCAGTTGTTGCTTTTCTTTCACAGGAGAGGGGCGTAATGTGACGCCATGAAATATCTATCATGTCAGTGTTTATTTGCTGATGGTTGTTATGTTGTTTTTTTTTTAAATGAAATGGATCTTTAACTGTGGGTGAAAGAAGAAAATGAAATCCCTTTGAAACTTTCTCTTTTCGACAATTCTATTAAACGCATAACTGATGTTATTTAACTGAAACAAAATAAAAGAGGAAGGATACATGATTCATTCTTTGTCAGCAAGACTATCGTAATACAACTTGATCCATTTAGCATTGATAGGATCATTGAGAGGCGTCTCATCAAGTTGACTCAGAAGATAATATCCACTTGTGGCAACTTCCCGTATAATGTATGGGCCTTCCCATTTTGGAGCAGATAGATTAGCTTGCACATATGTTGCTGCCCTTAGATCTTATCTCCTATTTTAAATTCATGTTCGCGTACCACCTTGTTGTAAGCTCTGGAAAGACGGGCTCGATATGCGGCAGCCTTATCTTCTGCATGACCTCTTCTTTTGTCGATCAGATCTAGTTCCCTAATTTTTCCATTGATTTCATCAACATCATCACCTTCCTGTGCTGCTACTAAAGCTAGTCGGGCAGAGGGGACCTTTATCTCCATGGGTAAGACATCGTCACTACCATAGACTAAGGAGAATGGAGCTTCTTGTGTTGCAGACCTCTTTGTGATGCGGTATGCCCATAAGGCTATGGTAAGCTTCTCATTCCATTTTCCTCCTTGGTCGTGTATCATACGACTAAGGATTCGAACTAACGTCTTATTGGTGGCCTCAGCTTTCCCATTTCCCTTTGGGTAGTATGGATTTGACTGAATGTGTTTAATTCCATAATGCTTTGTTAAAAGCCTAACATCTTTGTTGATAAATGGAGTTCCATTATCCGAAATGATTCTCTGAGGGATTCCGAATCTGCAAATGATGTGGTCTCGGATAAAATTGCTGACAGCAGCTCCTGTGGCACGCCTCATTGAGATAGCTTCAACCCACTTGGAATAATATTCCGTGGCGGTGAGAATCCATATGTGACCACCTGAATTGGGACTAATCGGCCCAATCAAATCTAAATCCCATGAGTGGAATGGCCATGGAGTGGAGATGTGTTGCAAATCAACATGTGCAGCATTAATCTTCTGACCAAACACTTGACATTGATAACAACACCTCACGTACTCATGGGCATCTTTCTGCATAGTAGGCCAATAATACCCTGTCTGCAGCAATTGGTCCAGCAGACAGCAGTATCCTGAGTGGCAACATAGTCACCCAAATGCATCTTCTGTATCACATCATCAGCTTCCCTTTGAGTTAGGCATTTGAGAGGACTCCCTGGCCAGCTCTGGTAGAAGAGGCAATCCCCCATTGTGAAGAATCTCTTTCCACACCTCTTTATCTTGGCCGCTTCCGTTGCATCTTCTGGGAGCTTACCTAGAGATAGATAGTGGATATAGGGCTGTCTCCAATCTCCGTCAGTTCCGGCAGTGAGCAGACAATGTTCTCGATTGTACTCTCCATTGCATCTTAGGCAACTCCGTTGTAGCTCATTAGCCTCCCTCATCATTGTAGGCCAGTAATAACCCGTCCGTTGAAGTTTTTTGTACAAGGCCTCAGCGTCCTTTTGAGAACATTGCTGGTTATGCATGGAGTGTAACCGTTGCTCTGCCTCTTCGGGTTCAAGAGATCGGCTTAATACTCCAGTAGCAGCCATGTGATACAACTCTCCTTTCAGGTTTATGAAATGCTTTAATTCCTTCATAGGAGTGGTTGCGCACAAGGATCTTGCAAATCTTTGAGGATTTGAGTCCTCCAATCTTCTCACTTAAAGTGACGGGTTCCGTCTTCTTAATGACCTTAACATGACTTGAAGGTTCATCAAACTTGAGGCGGGCACCCAATGTGGCCAGCGCGTCCGCATGCTTATTAGTTGCTCGAGGGAAGTGTTCAAATTTGACTCTGTCAAAGTTGGGTAGCAATTGTTGTGCCAACGTTTGGTATTGTGCCATGATTGGATCTTTGACTGCAAATTCACCTTGCATATGCTTGATCACAAGAATAGATTCTCCCTTCACAGACAAGTTCTTAATTCCCATTTGTTTTGCAAGTAGTAGCCCTAGGATCAATGCTTCATACTCGGCTGAGTTATTAGAACAAGGGAATTGAAATTGGTAAGATGCGGACGTTGCATCGCCTTCTGGTGACAATATCACAACACCTACACCTCCTTCCCCTCATACAATGGATCCATCGAACTATAGAATCCATGACTTTTGGTCATCGATAGCAGCTACTTTGAAAGCATCCTCATAATCATGTTCCGAGGAAGGTGAATCACCTGCAAAGGCGGCCATTAGGTCCATGACTGCTTGACTTCTTATTCTGTTGGGTGTGGTGCATGTCAGATCATATTCTGATAGTAGCAATATCCATTTAGCAACTCTTCCAGAAAGCACCGGGGAGGACAACAGAAACCGAATGGAATTCGATTTAGTCATCAACTCCACCTCATGAGCCAGCAAGTAATGGTAAAACTTCTGTGTGGCATGCACTAACGCCAGACAACTCTTTTTAGCTCTAGTGTATCTGAGTTCGGAACCTCTCAGAGTACGACTAGTGTAATATATTGGTCTTTCCGCCCCCATATTATTTTCTTGAGCATGCAATTTCCTATCACATATTCCAACGCTGCTAGATATAATCTCATGATCTTACCTTTCATAGGTGCAGACATAGTGAAGAAGGTGGCTATGTCTTGCTTCAACTTGTTGAAGGCCTCGTCGCATTCCGACGTCCAAGTGAATTTTTCCTTCTTCTTTAATAGCGGTGTCATAGGATGTATCCTGCTTGCCAATCCTAGAACGAATCTCCTTACGTAGGATACCTTTCCCAAGAAGCATTTTAATTCCTTCTGATTCCTTAGAGGGACCAATTGATGTACTGCCTCTGCCTTGGATCGATCAATATCAATCTCGCGACTATGAACTAGGAACACGAGGAACTTCCTAGAGGAAACACCAAAAGCACTCTTCATTGGATTCATCTTTAGTTGGTAGTGACGGCACCTCTCGAACACCTTTCGTAAGACGCCCGTATGCTGATCTCGGTCTTTCGACTTCACTACCAAGTCATCCACGTAATCTTCCACTTCTTTGTGCATCATATCATGAAATATTGCAGTCATAGCTCTCTGATATGTGGCACCTGCATTTTTAAGACCAAAAGGCATTATAGTAAAATGGAAGTTACCTATGGGTGTCGGAATGCTGTCTTTTTCGCATCCTTAGCCGCCATCTTTATTTGATTGTAGCCGATGTACCCGTCCATGAATGAAAACATCTCGTTTCCCACTGTTGAATCGATCAGGACGTCCATGTTTGGTAAAGGGAATTTATCTTTAGGACACGCCTTGTTCAAATCCCTGAAGTCTACCCAGTATCGTATCTGACCGTTCTTCTTTCTGACAGGAACGATGTTCGCCAACCATGTTGGGTGCTGGATAAGCTTTCTGAAACCGGCTGCCAATAATTTCGTTACTTCCTCCTTGATCTTCAGCTCAATGTCAGGTCTAAAAACCCTAGGGTCATGCTTGATCGGCATAGCACTAGGATCAACGTTCAACTTATGTACTACTAAGTTGGGGTCTAATCCTGGCATTTCTGAGTATTCCCATGCAAAGTCATCTCGGTATTCTTGTAGGAGTGTTAACAAACTATTTCTTTCTTCTTGTCTGAACTTCTTGCTAATAAGAATTTGTTTTACAACTCCTTCTTTAGCAAGATTGATCTCTCTAGCTCTTCAGTCATGGATTTAGATCCATCTTGTAGAACCTCAGGTGCTTGCTCGGGTTCTTTCAAAGGATCGTCTATAGACAAACATGAAGGGGTTTTTATCACATCCTTGAGTTTTGGAGTCATCACGGATTTCTTTCTGCTTGACTCCCCACACCGTCATAATCGGTAAAAGAAACTCCCGTCATCTCGTACACATTTCGTCTCTTGCTCTTCTTCATCTTCTTTATTCTCTTCTTTCGTGAAGTGTACCTCTCTTCTTTTCAGCCACTAAATCCTCCCATCAAGTACTTTCCTTCGATAGGGGCTACACGAGTCTCACCATCAGCCACGAGTTCGTTGAAAAAGATAGCCTCAGCATAGTGAATCTCGTTATGATCAAAGGGATCAATAGTAGCATGGATTTTAACCTTCTTACCACGTCATCTGGCCTTCAAGAATTGGCGATATGTAGACGGAACAGCTTTGTATCAATGAAGCCATGGTCTCCCCAACAAAGTATGATATGATACATCTGCGTCAATGACATGGAACTTGACTGGCAACCAAATCGCTCCTACAGCCAAATCAATAGTAATGTATACCATGGTTTTTCCTGCCTCATTATTGAAAGAAATTACTTCCATGGGCTTCTTTACCATTCTTTTGGAAGGGATGGCCGCTGCCCATAAGGTTTTGTAGTGCAAGACATTTATCGATGAACTAGGATTAATCAACGCTCACTTAACCTCCACATTGTTAATAGTAGCAGGTAAATACAAAGGCCTATTATGGCCTAGACAGTCCCCTTGCACGTCTTCGTCTGAGAAGGTGATAGCTCCTGTGATCACTTGACAAAACTTCTTAGGCCCAGTGGTTACTAAAAAGCATTGTTCACCAAGCTTAGTAGTCACAGAAACGAGAGCATTCGTCATTTCTTTTCGTACTAGAAGACTGAATCCCATGTCATTGTAGAAATTTTCAACTTTGGCATTAGTACCCCAACATTGGTACATACACTCCCTGTCTTCATCATCTAGGGTCATCACTTCTGACTGTGGGTTCTCATCAGATTCCGTTATGGTGTCCATAGCATCCCTATGAACGATAGTATTAACTATTCCCTTCTCATGACTGGGCAACGGATCATCATGGACTGACTTCGAGCCAGGTAGTTCCAACTCTCCATTACTGATCTTGTTATGGAATAACCTTCTCAAAGTGTAGCAGTATTCTGTCTTATGACCTACATGTGAATGATATTTGCAAAAATTGTCTTTCTTCTTGTTTTCTTTAGACACTGGATACTTTGGTGATGGTGGGTTTACAACACCATCGTTCACCCATTGCTTTAAAATTGTCAAAATCTCCTTGATAGAACATGGAACTAGTGGAGGAATAGGGAAGAATTTCTTCCGACTTCCAGTGTTGCTAGCTTCTTCCTTAGCGGATCTCTTCTTATCTACCGCTATAACTTGCGACGCAGTCTTCGACTTATTCTTCTAGTGGACGTCACTTTTGAGATTCATAGTGCGTCCAGTACATCTTGCTGATTCATAGAGTTGAGTGAATGTATCGATGCCTGCATTCTCCAATACAAGACGACAATCCTTCATCTCCCATCAATGCAAATTCGTACCAGGTTCTCTTCCATTGATGCTTCCCAACAGTCCATGGCGAGATCGCGAAAACACTTTACGTACACATCTAATCCTTCTTCAGGATTCTACTTCTCCTTTTCCAAATCCATGAGGGTCATCCGTTCTTCAACAATGAAAAACTTCCTCAGGAAGGCCACTTTCATCTCTTCCCAACTCAGGATTGATTCATGAGGAATATTATCATACCAAGTATAAGCACGATCGGTAAGTAATCGAGAAAACTCTCTTAGTTTGAGTTCGTCATCACCGGCGAAAGCTCCCATAGTGCTTGTGAACTTGGTAACGTGTTCCTTCGCATTGCTAGTCCATCCATTATACTGTGGTATTAATGGAGTAACTTCATACCCCATACGATAGGGTTTCTTCATGATGGTTATGGGATACGGTGGCCTAGTATCAATGTTGAATTCACAGGTTTCTCCTTATGTTGTCGTATAAGATTCACCATTTCATCTTGGGTTATGAACCCATTGTTGTTCACAAACTTTGGTTGTGATGCGCTTAAAGGAGTATTGATAGGTACTGCCATAGGCGCCAGAGGTACCTTCTCCATGGATGGCTCCGCTGGTGGAATTGGAGCGTGACTTCCTCGGTTGGTCACAACTTGCAACAGTTCCATCATCTTTGCTTGTGCCTCTTCCATTTTATTCATTTGTATTCTCAACATTTCTATCTGGTCACCACGGTAATCAACTTCTTCATTCACCTCCTCGTCACTATGCATCTCGTGTAAGTTAAGAGAATGGTCATCGTAATGCCTTTCTTCAACCACTACAAAGGAGGATGGCCCAACTTGATCCCTGGCCTTCGGTCTACCTCTTAGTCTCAGCATTCTTCTAATATCAATTGGTATGTAGGAGACAAACTCCCCAGTGGAGTCGCCAAAATGTAAAGGGTGTTTTTGTATGAGGGGGAGTCACCAAAAATAGTTATCAACAGACGAAAACCTAAATCGATTACCGACTGTACCTCGTCTTTAAAAGAATTAAGAGGTTAAGTCAAAAGAACCGTTGAACGCTAATCAGGTCAAATAACGAGGAACAAGGATCCCGGGTCTAGAAATTCGTGAGCACACTTTCAGAGCTACATCAAAGCTCTAGTCCATCCTCCCAAAATTCTCCAACCTGTTTCTTGAAGAATGAGCTACTATTTATAGTAGTCAAGGGAAAGATAACGAAAGTTATAAATCCGTTAGGTGGTTAAT
>JAUPMG010244429.1:0-22901 GCA_031762675.1 Pachysandra terminalis
TAAATAAATATTTAACATAGCATAAATATGATTTATGTTAGAAGGGTATAATAGGAAATTGTGTTCAGGATTCTTATTTCTTATGACTTTCTCGCTAACCAAACACGTTATGCAGGATTTTCATTCAGAATCATTCAAGTTTCCTGCAACAACCAAACAGCAACAAGAAACTTATTTTCACTTTTTTTTCACATTACTTTCTTTCTTTTTTCATTTTCCTTTTCTTTTCCCACAAGAATGACGCAAACCAAACGTAGCCTTAAGATTTTCGACAAAGGGTGTCATTGTCATTTAATAACCACAAAACGTCTAATTGTAATTATCAGAAACCTTAGAGGGTTAAAATATAATTTTCCCCTTTTTTTTTAATATACAGGATATGGATAAGATTATAATCCAACTCAATTTACGTTAAGACGCGTAAGTTAGTTTATTAGTCTCCTCTTTTAGAAAGTTAAAATGTAACTGTTGCTTTTGAAAAGATGGAAACAGAATTCTTCCGTATGAAAATTCATTTGTATAAAAATTCTGTTGTTTGGTTGATAAGCTACTTATAGTCTAATTATAGTTTAGTGTATTTTTGTTTCTTTATTATTTGTTATTTAACTCAAGTGATACATTACTCAGTTTAATATGGATGGCAACAATAAGTCTTGGCTGGTATCAATCTGGACCGGCGGTACCAGATCGGTCGTGACTTCGGACCAATACAAAAAAAAAAAAAAAAAAACAGATTTTCAAATTAAAAAACAGATTTTCAAATTAAAAAATAAATTAAATAAAATTTAGATTGGACTAAACTGATCACCGAACCGGTGGGATCGATCGCCGCATCGGTCGCCAGACTGACAAGATCGATCGTCGGTCCAAATTGTCGATTGCCGCATCGACAGGATTGGATGTCTTTTTTTTTTTGTAGAAAATGATCATCCAAAAGCAAAAATTAAAATTAACACCTATTAATTCTAATTCTCATCGTTAAATTCCTACGATTCAAATGGACCCTTAAATATTGAAAAGAGAAGTCAAAACACAAATATTTTCCTTGCAGGATGGGGCGTCATGGTTTCTGAATGCTCCAGATCAATCCCTGGGGTTCATCTTGGCAGATAGTGGCTATGATGTGTGGATTGCTAACACTAGAGGGACTAGATTTAGCCATCAGCATGCTACCCTCGATCCAGCCGAACCGGTATTTTTTATATTTTATATTTTATCTGGACCAGATCTAATCAAATGGATTTTAAATCATCTGGTCTACGTATTGTTTCACAGGCTTACTGGCATTGGTCATGGGATGAACTGGTGGCCTATGATCTACCGGCTACGTTTGATTTAGTGTATCGTCAAACAGGGCAGAAGCTGCATTATGTGGGTCATTCCCTGGTGAGCACCACACATGGGGTCTATGTATTGTTGTGTGCATTTGTGGTGTCTTATCATACTTTCTACCAATAAACAGAGGAAACAAAAGGAATATTATTCTAGTTAGAGGAATGGTTCCAACCGTATTTACAGTGCTATTTAGAGGATTTCATGTGTACATGGCCGTCATTGATCAGTCACCTTTTTAGTGGAGCCCATACCAGATTGGGAGGATGCATCTTTGTCAAGGTAGCTTTCCTCTAAATGGCGGTGTAAGGATGGCTGTTACCATTTTCGACGTGGAGGATTCGCGGCCAGAAGGATGATAAGATACTTTTCCGTTCAAAGTGTTAAATTGTGATATTATCATTTTTCTTTTCGTAGGGAACGCTTGTTGCTTTGGCATCTTTCTCAGAAGGGAAGATGGTGGACAAGGTGAGGTCAGCTGCATTGCTATGCCCCATCGCTTATTTGAGTCATATGACAACCACTCTTGGCGTAGTTGCCGCCAAAGCCTTAGCCAAAACCTATGTTGGAGAGGTATGCATGCATACATATATATTTTTCGTTATGTATATATAGGTGGGGTTTTACGAGATGTGGGGTCGGGGACTCGGTGATTGGTAGGAGGGAGTGGAGCCACTTGAATCCTGGTAGGATGAGAGGGGTTCGCGTATGTAGAGACAAATTACTTTCTCCAATCTCCGTTATTTCTACCGAGAATGGGGAATATATAATGGTGTGAGGGTAACGGCTTGTTATGATTCCGTTAGCCGTTATATCGGTCAGGTATCCAAGATCCTCTTTTGAGTGAGGCTACTAAGGGACGGGCTCTTAACAGCGGGCCTCCGTCCCAGACGTCCAATCCACATGCCCTCGATGTTCCCCTAAAGTTACTCTCGCACAGAATCGAAAGCTGTATTATGAGCGCCTTATGCTGTCGCCATGCGACGCGAGGCTAGCCATCCACGTGACCATTCCGTATGAGTGTTATCTACATTATTTTGTAACACATGCAGACAACATGCCTAATAAGGGTAAATTACATTCACATCCCCTTGGATTTGGCATAATAGCAAACAGTATCCCTCAAACCTTGGCTATCACAAATACCTCGTTATAATTTAAAAGTAGGTTACAACAAACCTTTTTTGTTAGCAACCGTCAATAAAGTAACAGAATATTTGCTTCTTTGCTTATAACAATATATTTTAAAGATGAAAATACTCTTACATATATTGTTTAATGATCTTAAGAACAAGATATGTGCTTATATGGAAGAAAGAAAGAAGTTTGGTAATATTGAAAATTGTGAAAACCTGAAATATCTCTTATAATTATAATCAAATGGTCAATTTTTGTTACAGATAATTAGACCCCCTCTTATAATTATATGCTTTCATAAGTAATATGATTAATAATTATGTAATAACATAATATCTTCTTATAAACAATAAATAAATGCACTAGATAATATATATATAGGGAATGTTTGGGCTGAACTGGGCTGGGCCAATTTAATATCAACCCTAGCCCGACCCTAAAAATAATCAGGACTTAAATTCTAGCCCTATCCGATCCTGTGGGCTAATTTTCTTTGCCCAAACCCGCCCAAACATAAGGCCGGGAAGATCACCTAGGCCATTACTATCCCTACTACTGAGGTATCCTGGAAGTAACCTAACCAGATGGGCCCGAGGTTAAAATAGTAATTTTACATTATGGTATTCATCATACTTTTCGGCTCATTGTTCTTGCATCACTCTTCTTGAGCTTTTAAAACAGTTTGGTGTGAATCATAGACTTAGGCAATCTTCTCGAATCATGTAAAATCATTGTCTTATGTGTTTGATTTGTTTCTTATATTCTATTTATTCTTTTTTTCTTAAAAGGACTTGTTTGATATAACAGATAGCCGGACTTTTTGGTATTGCAGAGTTCAATTTAAACGAGTAAGAACTAAGAACCTTGTTCCTCTCTTTCTATCATCAAAGGTTATGGCAGCGTTTGATCTTTGATCTGCTTATATAAGTGCTTATTTGCTTATATAAGTGCTTATTTCAGCTTAAAACTTATTAAAGCACTTTTTAAAATTAAAAGTGTGCTTGGTAATATTTAATAGGTAAGCGCTTACCCATAAAGAAGGCTACTCATAAACTATTTCAAAACTTTAGTAATATTTTTATAATACTTATTTATTTCAAAATTTTAGTAATATTTTAATATTACCTATTTTACCCCTAAACTTTTATACGATTACCAAAGTTTTTGTCCCCTTTTAGATCGAAGAAAACTATTCATTCTCTTTGTAAGCACTTAAATAAATGTATTTACCAAATGTTATTTGTTTCAAATAAGTAACTTAAAGTTGTGTTTGCCCTGACTTATATAAGTGCTTATTTTGCTTATAACTTATTAAAGCACCTATTAAAATTAAAAGCGCATTTGGTAACACCTAATGGATAAGTGCTTACTCATAAGCAATAGAGGAAGGCTACCCACGAGGAGAAGCTGTTGAGAACAGCATTTCTTATCACTTATGCCGGACGCTATTTCTAAACTTTAGTAATATTTTTATAATACATATTTTACCCCTAAACTTTCATAAGCACTTAAATAAATGTTAATTCTAAACTTTAATAATATTTTTATAATACTCGTTTTATCCCTAAACTTTTATAAGCACTGAAATAAATGTATTTACCAAATGCTATTTTCTTCAAGTAAACTGCTTATTGTTGCTATGGATAAGTGCTCCCACATTGAGTCACTTATCCAATGAGTATTTATCCAAAAGCACAAGCTGGGCCAAACACAGTCTAATACTGTTGTGGATAAGTGTTCCGATTGAGTCACTTATCTAATGAGTACTTATCCAAAAGCACAAGCTGGGCCAAAGGCAGCTTAACAATATCCTGCTTCTCCTACAAACCTCGGATGCTTAAGTTTCTCTAAAATTTGTGGAAGTTCTAATCACTCCCACAAAGAAAAAAAGAAAAGAAAAGGGATACATGCTTAGTTGATTTTCTTTATATCTAAACAGGAAACCTGTTGCAGACTTTCTCGAGTTTCTGTGTTCTATTCCTGGTGTTGATTGTTACAACATAGTGGATGCGATCACCGGTATTTACCCAATCTCAGTGTACACTATACTTGATTCTACAAAGCTCAACTGAAGGAGCAGTGCATTTGCTCAATTTTTTTTTTTTTTTTTTGGTGTCGTGGAAACCCCGACCTCATTTAGTGGGGACAAGTTAAACCCGAATACATGACCTCACCCAGAAGGACTATATATCAGGTTAGTCTGGAGACTCGAACCTAGGACCTCAAGTTCCTGAACTGGAAAGCCTGCCAGTTGAGCCAACCCGCAAGTTAATACTATTTATTTAGAATGCAGTTTTTTATTGCTGCTGCTATACTAATTCTAAGCTTTTGCTTCTATTATAACTGTTTCCAGGCAAAAATTGCTGCCTCAACGCTTCCACATTCGATGCCTACTCGAAGAATGTACCTCAATCTACCTCCATACAGAACCTTGTGCATCTATCTCAGAGTAAGTTAATTCCTTGAGTTTTTCTTCACTAATTGTTCCATGAAAAAAAAAAGTTTAAAAAGTTTGAAAAAACAATTTTTTTTTCTCAACAATCATTTAGAAAGAACATATTACCTATCTTTAATTCCTCCTCAATATTTTTTTGTTTTCACTTTTGTATCCTCACTCAATAGGATTGTCAAATTGGTTTGGTCTAAGCACAAACCAAACCGAAAAGTCGGTTCGGTTTGTTCTTTTTTTCATTTTGGTTTCGTTATGGTTTGAAAACAAAAAACTGAATTTATTTGGTTCGATTTACAGTCAAGGCTTCGCCTAAATTGAACCGTACCGATAATATTAATTTTGTAATTTTTTTTATCAAAAATAGCATTCATTTTGTCAAATCGAAAACGGATTTTTTTGTCAAATCTTTACCCCCCCCCCCCCTACAATAAAATCTTGGCTCCGCTACCTAACCATTTATTAGGGAGGCTGAGCCAAGGATATAACACGAACCATTCTGTTATATTTCTCTTATAAATGGCTAGTAATGAAGATTAAATTGAAATGATGTGCAGCGATCCGAGATGGGATTGTAGCGAAATATGACTACGGGAATGCCATCTTAAACATGGAGAATTACGAACAACGCAGGCCTCCGATCTATAATCTCTCAAACATTCCTCACAATCTCCCTATCTTCATCAGCCATGGAGGCCGAGACGCGCTCGCAAACCCCCAAGATGTTGGAACTCTATTAGACAGCCTTAAGTTCCACGACGAAGACAAGCTAACTATTCGATTCATCAAGGATTATGCTCATATAGATTTCGTTATGGGTGTTTCTGCTAAGGGAATTGTCTACGACGCCATGATCGCCTTCTTCAGACAACAATAAGAGTCATTTGGCATAGGCTTGAGCTCCATCTGTGTAAATTTATCAACTGTCAACACCAGTCTTGTTAATTTCCTGAAGTATTTGATAATAATGTATAACATGTGATCAACCATCTTATGTATTCACACAGATCAAGTTGTTTCACCTCTTAGTTGTTGATTATCAATAAAGGATGAGATTATGGCGAAAATTAACGCAGAGCGGTTGAAGTGGATTCTAAACTCAATCCTATATGATCAATTTATATATATATATATATATGAGAATCAACAAACTGGATAGTATAGTGTATATGATCATGAATAGCTTAGTTTCGAAGGCAAACTACGACAACCTGTTACTCAATTTATATGATTTTGCTTTGCTGGTCATCCAAACAAATATGATGGCATCGCAAGATTGCTTCATTTAGATCGAAAATTACTGAAGTATCAATAAATCTGAGTGTCCAAGCCCTTTAACTTGCATTATGCTATTTCCATAAGGACACTATTGCGATCAAGTTAGTACAGGAATTTTGATGTTGATTCATGTTGTGAGTAGTACTCATTGAAGTCACCAACACCATTGAATTTTTATATAAAAAGAAAGGTGGTTATAAAAATAATTCTAGAGAGAACAAAGGCTTATTTATAGGAATCCTCATACAACAACAACAGCATAGGAAGATAATGGAGAGAGTAGGTATGCATAGAGCCTGCTTGGTTGTGATATTGATGGCTTTGGCCACAAAAGAATCCTTTGCAATACATCATGTTGTTGGAGGAAACCAAGGTTGGGATGTATCTTCTGATTTTAGTTCTTGGGCATCTCTCCGCACTTTCAAAGTTGGAGATCAACTTGGTATGTTTCTCTTCACAATTTATAGAATATATATATATATATCAACTTGGTATGTTTCTCGTCACAATTTATAGAAAGAAAAAAATAAATAATTCTTTTCATGATATATATATCTATATATATATATATATATATATATCAGCTTCATTAGTACTAATTAATTTACTTTACTTTAATTTACCAAAAAAGAAAAGACTAATTAATTTACTTTAAAACAGTTTTCAAGTACACTTCAGGGCTGCACAGTGTGGTTGAACTTGGGAAGGAAAGTGCATACAAGAACTGTGACATAGGCAGTGCAGTGGATTCCATGAACGGCGGGAACGACGTAGTCAAATTGGACAAGGCTGGTACGCGGTACTTCGCTTGTGGGACCTTAGGCCACTGTGATCAAGGCATGAAGCTGAAGATCAAGATCGTTGCCGCCGTAGATGATTCTTCTTCTCCCCAATCACCTTCTTCATCTTCTACTCCTACTTTGCCTTCTTCGTCTTTTAATTGTACCTCACCTTCTTCTTCATCTTCTTCTACTCCTACTTCGATATCTGCAGCTTCCTCTCTCAACCATTATGCTTCCTATGTTCTGTTAATTATAACAGCCACCATTGCCTTGTGTAACATGGTTTGATTAGCCGTTTGAGGCCGGGATTTGGATACTTGAAAACTTTGTTGTTCTTGATTTTTGAATTTGTGTTTTTGGGGGCATTGACTTGTTAGATAACAAATGAGTTTAATTATAGAATTTTTATTGATTCATTGTGATTTGTGAATGAGAAGGAAAATGAAATAAGAAAGGGTCATGCTACTCTCATGCCTGGTCAAACTTTTCCCTTTGATATTATTTTTGATGACAATCGGATTATGAATTGCTCAGTTATTTGTATACTCACATCAGATAGTAATTATGTTCATACAATATGTGTATTGAGAGTATGCAATTATTTGATATTTTCTGATCTGACTCACCAAGATTAGTTATATGTAAAATTGCGAGATTGCAGACTCTCGGCGCTCAGGAACTGGAGGTCCCAGGTTTGAGTCTCTAGGCTTACCTGATATATGTATGGTCCTTGTGGGTAGGATCATGTATCCGGGTTGCCCTCATTAAGTGAGGTCGAGGGTTCTACGTTACCAAAAATAAAAAAAATAAAAAATTCTCTATTATTAATAAAGGTGGTTGGATCTTTGTTTTTCCTGGTAAGGCATGTGTATTGGAATTTTTTCAAGTGGAATAACAGGTGTCAAAATTTCGTAAAATATCGGAGAAATTTAAAACTATGCTATGGGCCAAGGAAAACCACATGATCCAAATTGCCCCAAATGTTTAGCCCTTAACTGAAAGCACTGTAGGCAAATTGCAAATTGAGACCTGGGAACTCCCCTCTAGGTGCCCTGCACTTTGAATGAACATAATTCTGAATTTAAATTAGTGTAGTGTTTAAAATCATTGATGGAGCTTCTTAAGTCTCATTCCTTAGATTTAACAATTAGATTTTGAAAAAATAAAAAATAAAAATGATTGAGTTCTTTTTTTTTTTTTTAATAATAATGACATTTTTTTTTCTAAAGAACTGAGAATGTGGTTTCCTATTTTAGCTTGGTTAAAGGTTGTATAAAGGCGTATCACAATGGACTTGTGACATGATCTAGAGAGATCTTATATTGTGAAGAAACAACACTTTGCAAAGGACAAAGACGCCATTTCCTTGCTAAAGTCACAAGGCATATGGTACATTTGCAAATGAGCTTTGTACCTTTTTTTCAAAGAGCAATGGAGGTCCAAGGGTTGGGTCAGATAAGGGGATTAAAGAGGTTTGTGGTCTGGTGGGAGTAGATGGGATGTTCGCTCCTTTATTGTCTAATCAAATATATCATGGAAGCAGCCGTCTTCGTGGTAATCAAAGGTAAGAAAAGGGTCAGTGGGAAGTTTGGATATACGAATTGCATCGCCAACATTAAGAAATGACAATCTAACCTATGAGAAGTTTGGGAAGCTTGTAAGAAATGACAATCTAACCTATGAGAAGTTTGGGAAGCTTGTACCACCTATAAATATGGGTCACCTTGCCCATTTTGAAGAATCAATCATATGGTACACTGTCTTATATCTTTCTAGTGCCCTCGTCCTTCTTTATCTCCGTAGCTCTCTATATCCTCCTCAAATCACTGTCGATCTTCCGGCATTCATAAGATCTGAACCTCTAGATCTAGACCCTATATAATGATTAGAGCTTAGGGTGGTTTAAATGTTAGAGTTTAGGAGAATATGATTAGGGCTTAGGGTGGTTTACATGTTAGAGTCTAAGGTGGTTTTTGATTTTAGGAAGAAAACCGGAACAAATAGTTACCGGTTGTACAGATATGTACGTGGCGCGATCACGTGTGTGCCCCGGCATTATCCGACGGTCTGTTTTATTCCATTTCCCATCTTACTAACCGGACATGGAGTCCGGTGTACATAATCGGAAGAAGGAATAAAAAATAGTGAGGCCATTTCGACGACAATGGATTACGTGATGGAAGCAGCTTCTGGTGCGCATTTTTCCGGTCTGCGAGTCGACGGTCTTCTTGCTTCCTCCTCATCTTCTTCGTCTCGTTCTTCGCCTTCTGCTGCAAATCTAACTGATATTAATAACTCTTCCAACCAGCCTTTTGTCATTGGTAATTCAACGCGATTGAAAGCCCTAATTAACTTTCTTATTCTGATCGGAATCCTCAGCTGCTGTTGTTGAAACGTCCTTTGCATTGCTTTATGTTGTTCGATTTTTTTTTTTTTAATATTCGATTCCTTTTCTGCCTTTATCTATTCACTATTTGTGCGCGTGTTCCTCTGCTACTGTTGTTGAAGAGTCCTTTGAATTGCTATTTTTTTTTTAATATTTGATTCCTTGTATTCCTTTCTCTATGTGCGTGTGTGTGGGTGTGTAATCTTTGGTTATTTGTTTGATTTTTCCAATTTTTAGATATTTATGCTATTTTTGGTTGTATTTGTTATCTATAATTTTCTTTTTTTGGGGAATTGAGTCGGAGTCTCGGGAGATACCGCTTCGGGTAAGACGACGGTATGTGATATGATCATTCAACAACTTCATGATCATCGCGTTGTACTCGTCAATCAGGTGTGTAGAATTCCCTGCATATTTTGTTGATTCCAAGAATTATCATCGCGTTGTACTTGTCATGAGTAGTCTTTGTGGGGGGAACGTGGGTGGTTTTTCCTATTTTCCCTTTTCTTTTTTTTATTATTGTATTTTGTTTTTGGTCGCTGCTTTCCACGCTTTAGTTTTTCGCTAAATCGTGGGAGCTGTACTCTTTGTTATTTTCGTCCTCCTTTTATATAATCTCATGACTTATAAAAAAAAAAAAAAAAAGAATTATCATCGCTTACTGTGAAGAAAATTGAATATTAGATTAGGATCATTGTATCTTTTGTGGGGATTTGCATCATATCATATGCAATGGGACACTAAATCCTTCTTGTTTGGTTCACGAGAAGTCCAAATTTTTCATCCCATTTGCATACATACATATCTATATAAATAGTGTATATATTTAAATTTTTTCTTTGAACTATCTGAAGACGGAATGGAACATATGATCCTTGAGTTTAAAGCGCTACAGAAATGCTAGCAACGGGCGCTTGTTCATGCCAGTATCAAAGAGTTTTCGAGCAAACCAAAGAGCTAGCAAGTGTAGATGAGTATCACATTCTACACTTATGTCCAAATGGGTTGGGCTGCGCGTGCTGCCTGGACCTGAGACGATTTGGTCCGTGTCCATGCACGACGTACCACGATACGTCTTATATTTGCCATGCCGGACCTGGGTGTCATGGCGACGGTACAGACACAAAGCCTAATTGGACTTTTAGTCTAACTAGTAAACACGCAAGATTTTGTTTTAAATAAAATTAGAGAAAGAAAACGATCTTTAAGAGTTAACTATTTATTAAATATAAAATTCATCTCTAAGATTTAGTTATTTATTAAATATAAAATTGATCTTTAAGACTTAGTTATATATTAAATATAAAATTTTAATATTTTTTTAATTGGTTTGACAAAATCAATCTCTCCAAAGTTATCAAAAACGTTAATCTCTAAGATTAATAAATCACTCTGTATTTCTTTCTCTTTATTATGTATATTAGCATCTAATCACTGAATTAATCTTTTTTTTTTTTTTACTTTTTCATGAAAACGAAGGAAAAATAATAAAAAATTAATACATTATTATATTAGATATATATTTTGGTGATTCCATTTATCTAATAGATAAATTTTCAGATAAAAATAAAAAGGTAAGGTTTTATTTGACTCAAGTTAATTTTACTAAAACAAAATTGGAATTAGCAGTACCTTCTAAAAAAAACTATAAAAATAAAATATGTAACAAATTACATTTATCTATTCTAAAGCTTTTCATACGAAGGAATAAATAAATATTTAAAAATTTGACAAATTAACGTAATTATGGGGAATTTTATTTGCAATTAATTTTTTTTTTGGCCTGATTTGTTTTTAAAAAAAATCATTTGAATATAAAACTAAAAATATATGATAAAAAGAAAACTACGTAAATAAATAATATATTTATCTAATCTAAAAATTTTAATTAAAAAAAAACTTCATAAACAGATAAGATAATTATCTAATCTAAAAATTTAAGTAAAAACTATTAAAAATCTATATAATAAATAAGTAAAGTAAGATGTTTTGTCTAATTTTGTTTAATTGATTTTATTTTTTATTTTTTTGTGTAATCGATTAAGCAAAGATTATAAATAATTTTTTTTCCTCTCTTTCTCGATACTTACAAAGTTGCCACTTAATCTATGAAATATAACGGAAAAAAAAAAAGAGAAGAAAAGAATAGTGTGTGATATATTTATGTATTGTTCTAGAACTTCAATGGTTGAGGTGTATGATTATAGAGTCTGTTATCAGAAT
The DNA here is from genome assembly GCA_031762675.1 of Pachysandra terminalis. NCBI lineage: Eukaryota > Viridiplantae > Streptophyta > Magnoliopsida > Buxales > Buxaceae > Pachysandra > Pachysandra terminalis. The sequence continues at coordinate 11,588 of JAUPMG010244429.1, forward strand.
TTTGTCTTTTAAGATTAAGGGGATATGAGTTGTTGATATTTGATGAAGTATTCAAATCAATGATCAAGAAAATAAAAGATGATGGCCAGATGATAAGAATTTGCAATCTAAATGTGAAAAACATATCCATCATTGTAATAAATAAATAAAATAAAAAAATTAATAATATCAATTATTAAATTTTTTTAAGTTAATTAACTACATTGTTCCATTATAAAAAACAATATATACAATAATTTTATCGTGCCTTTGGTATATATATGCTTGTATAAGTGTTGAATAACTTTCAAGTCTGAACGTATCGAACTTGCAATCTTGTACTTAGGTTTCATAGATATCAAGATGTGTGGATGTGGTAAACCTCTCCTTCAAAACTCAAACACATGCATATATGTTGAAGCCCTCATTAATATACGCTTCTTGAACAATTGATCTTTCAAATCTTGTAGCTTTACTTGGAAAATCCTTGACATTACATCTTGTCTTTCTTGTGGTAAATCACTATGTTTAACTTCTTGAATCTTATTTCATTTAAGATTGATTACATGTCATTGTAATAAATAAATCAAGATGGTAAAAACCTTGAATCAGTGCCATAGCATTAGGACACCTTCGATTTATGTCTACTGGATTACATACAAAATATGCAAGTAAAAATACCCTTTTATCAAACCTCGCTAAGACTGAATTTTTATTAAAGAAGAATGTTTATATCTCCCTATTAAAAGGGTTCTTAAGTTTAACAAAATAAATAAATAAATATAAAGGCCATAATTAAAAAAATTTATTATAGAGATATATTATCTAATTAATAAGAGAGATTTAAATAGCGGGCACTATATCCTTGCGAAAGACCTATGTTCTTAACATATTTCTATATTCTTTTAGATATCAGGACTCACGAATTTATTTGAATTAAAACCACTTTTAAGATTTATCTCTTTTTCATATTTCATATATTATTATATTTTTTTAATAACAATATTAAAAAAAATGATACTACATTGTTATATTTTATTATATGATAATATAATATACTTATAATATTCTTATATTATAAAATAATATAGAATTGTTATATAATACTATATTATAAATTATATATATTATTTTGTATGGTATAAAATTTAATATTATTATATAATATTATAATATACATATGTATAATATCACATGTTATAGTATTATATTATATAAAATGTTATATTTTTATATATAGATTATAATAGTATATAAGATATACTGTATATTGTATATTATAATGTAAAATATTATATAATTTATCTTATAATATAAAATAATAAGCCTAATATTTATATTTTGTTATTTAGAATATATAATAAATTATATTACGTTATATTTATAATATATCTAATATTTTATTATTTTATCTATGTTTATCCCTTCAATACCTAAACGGAACAATATGATAATTTGCTAGAAAGAGATTTTCAAAATGAAAACAATGAAGAAGAAGTTCAATACCTCTTGTAGAGGATTTTGATTGGGATGGTGGCGAGACCTCATAAGAAATTCCGGCAACCTCCTTCCACGCTTTCAACATCTGATTCATTTTATTCAGAACCGCCCAATCCTCACTACTCAAGAACTCATCCACACAAGGAATCAAATTAATCAACAGATTGTGATTGGATGCATCACCATCATCAATGATGTTGCCCATAAGATATGTGATAGTGCCGGCTCCGCCTTAAAGCTCACACTCCTCAGTAACTTCATGAACTTTCGTAATAGCCTCTGTAACCCATCCGGCTCCGGATCAGGAGAAGCCTGATCAATCGCCGAAGCGAGACCAAGCGGCGAACCGATCTGTGAATTGTAGTCCTATTCAAGTACCATGGCCTCCATTAACGGCTTCAAGGAAACAGTGAACAGATGCTTAGTGATTTGCGAATCCATCATCTTGACAGCATCAACACAAGCCGATCCAACGGCGGAATCGGGATCTCTAAGCCGGCGAACGATGTTGGAGAGCATTTTAGACAGGAAAAGAGATAGAGGGTTTCCGTGAGTCTGAATTTCTGGAATCCGTATTTCTATTGTTGGTGTCTATATGGTTTAAATTTTAGAATCTGTAGAGTTGCTTCCAATCGTTGGAACTTCATCACCGTCGTAACTCTTGACGGTTGACACAGTCGAGTGCTACAAAATTGCATGGAGTTTTTGAAAATTAGGTTACAAAGTAAATATAATGACATCTAAAGGTATTTTTGAAAATAAAAAGCGAACAAACAAATAACGGTCTTCGTACTTTTTATAGTAGCAATTAGTAAAGATAAAGATTATAGACAAAGCACGAAGTCTGGTACGGCCCAATAAATAATCGAATCAAGTGACGAGTAATTAATTATCGGGTCGACCTGAGCCGGTACAGGGAACGATAAGGCCTATTTGTACATCCCTAGATAGCATCCAGTGTTTGGAAGAAGGTATGAACCTGCGCTCTTGATCCTTGAGATGGTACGGGACCAGGGTCATGCCTCCACATTAAGGATTGGGTTTGGAGTAGCGCTAACCAGTTCTATTTGGTAAACCATCTGGTTGATTTTACATGTCCCTAGTCCAGTGTAGGGCTAGCAATTTGGCGACCGGCCTGGCTCAGGCCCGACTTACACAGGGGATTAGAGATGTTATGCATGCCTAAGCCCGGCCCGACCCAGTTTTTGGGCCTAAGAATGAAGCCCAATCCCGGTTCTAAATGACTATGAAAATCCCGAACCCGCTTGATTAAGCCCATTTATTATTATTATTATTATTTTATTTTATTAATAAAAAAATTCTTACAATCTTCATATTCATCTATATTTACGAATTTTGTTAAGTATTCTTTGCACTTTCAATAAAAAATATATAAAAAAAAATATCATAAAATCAATTAGGATATGAAAAAATAACTTTAAATATGTTAAACCTATAGTATTATAAATTCGTGATAATTAAAACGGGGCCGGGCGGCAAGCCCAATCCTAAGTACTCAGGCTTCTATAAATCCGGGCTTGATAAGATCACGGGCCCAAAAATCGGATCAAGCCCAGTTTAAACTAGGCGGGCTCAACGGGTCAAAAAGGGCCGGGCTTAAATTGTCAGCCCAGTCTTTCTTCCTTCTTCTAAAATTGGAATCTCTTCTGTGAATTTTTCAACTTTCGCCACTGGTATGGTCAAACATCTCTCTCTCTGGACCATTGCGAGGGAAACCTTGAGACTGCTTTGATTCCAATGAAGCTGTAGGTTTTTGTAAATTCTGATCCAAAAATGGCCGGAAGTAGTAGACGGACTGCTCGAAGTAGGATCAAACCCTCACTCGACGTTGATGACGAACATTCTCCCAGTAATCCGAAGCCAATTCGGAAAAGCGAAAAGGAGATAAGGAAAGATGACAGTCTGATTCGAAATATGGATGTTAATCTCAAGGTTCTGCTAGGGATTGGTCTCTTTGCATTTCTAATTTCAACTTTCGTGATTTACCATTTCGTTAAACCGGGCGAAGAAGTTCAGAAACTTAGGGTTGTTACGCCTTTTCCTGCACCAAAAGTTATGGATCTTCCACAGGTGAAAGAACATACTCGCAATTGATTTTTCGGAGGTTTTGATAAATCTTTTGTTCTATAATAACTCTGAAATTTCTGATGGCGTCAACACTGCAGTTTCAAGGTGCACACAAGGAGAGCCTTTACTGGGGAACTTATCGCCCACATGTTTATCTTGGAATTTGTGCCAGGTATTCCTTTTCTCATTACTTCTTTTGAATAAACTCTGCATTTTAGTCTATTTTTTTCTTTTTTATTCTTAATACAATTGGAAGTGTTATTGATATTGTCTTACTTCTATTCCGCTACATTCATAAGACTTACAACAGATATTTCATTGATAACGTTTGTTAATCTTAGGATAGTTGTGAGCTTTTGATTTGGGGGAAATTCTATTGTAAAATGTATTTAGGCTATTTTCACACCGTGATTTAGTTTTGTTTAGTTAGTAAGAGTTCAGATGCAAGAAAAGAAAATGTAAGAATGTGCGAGACAAGAAAATAGATGGGAAATGATTTAACAAGCTTGTGCTTTTATGCGAATGAGCGATTAGCCATTGGATGTCCTTGAGATTACATCATACTTCATGCATTTGCACATTACCAAAAAAAAGTGTGTTTCACTTGGTTTATCAGTTGTATTTTGTAGGACACCACGATCATTAATTGCTGGATTGATGTGGATTGGTATAAAGGATGGAAGATATTTCATGCGACACGTATGCCAAGACTCTGATGAGCTTAGCACATACGGGTGGACATCTCATAATGGTCGGGACTATGGGCATCAGTTATTGATTGACCAAGACAAGACATTAAGAACAAGTTTCTTGAAATTTAAGGGGCTTGGCAGTGGCTATGGAGGAGACTGGGCAGTTCGAATTGATGTGCAGAGTGAGAAGTACGAATCTTAAACTGCAATTATATAATTGGTTCATTTAGTTAATTTAATCTGTTTATCACAATTTTCTGCCAAGGATTTCTCAAGTTCTGGTCAATTTTAAGATGGTGGCCAATACAAGGTTCTAACTTTTGAAAAAATTTCAAAATGTTGAGACATTTGTCTTTAGTTTGAGACATCTCTAGACTTAACCCACTTTGACTAGGTCTTTCATAAAATTTTTAATTTTTCAAAGAAATTTTGACAGCTTGTTGACCTTGTATCGATTTCAGCTAGGACTGAAATTGATGCCAATTACATTGGTGTAATCATAAGATAAGAACATCATTCAAATTAGTATATCTGGTGAAAGTACAGATCCTTCATACAGTACCTTGTACATAACAAGTGGGTAGTTTATTTGGCTCCGTACCATATTTAGTAGGGAAAAATCGTTAAGCAAGCATCTTTTTTTTTCATATACGTCAGAAGATCGTTAATGTCATTGTGATTAATTTGCAGATTTATTTTGGATGATGAAATATGGAAAAATGCCCATCTTTTCTTCTATTTGGCTGATGAAGAAGGAAACACTTTGAATATAAATGGAGACAGAGTTAATACTCGTGATGGCTCTCTTTTGGCATTTGGTTCGCGAGAGGATGTTGGAGGCTGGGAACTCCATTTATCGTCAATGGTACAGATATCAAATCAACTTGAGTACACAAGTTTTTTTTCTTTTTCTTTTATAATATTGCTGTGAATGCTCTTAATCTATGTATGCTGCATCTAATGCTTGATGAAAGCATTGAATTGACCAAAGTAAAATGGTAGCATGTGAATGATGACCTTCTGTGGATCATTTGTCTTTGGGGGATCAGGGATGTATCTGGGGAGGTTAGAGCTATTGATTCTATTGTTTGTTTAGTCATCATGGTTTTAGCGATGTAGTTCTGTGGCGGGAGGTGTTCTTTCTGTAGGATGGTGTAGTATTTTCTGTTGATCCATTGCTCTTTAATAGAAGTATGTGTGATAACATTTCTTTGGTTTCCTGTTACATAAATATTTACTAATACTAGGAATTATTAAATAAATCAAAATGTCAAGAAAACAGAATTCGGGGCCAAGAATAATTTACATTTGTTTCTATAGTCTCCTGGACGTACAACTGTCTTTTGTTTAAAATTCAAACTGTTGTTTTATTTGTGAGTAACAGAATCACTATAATGGTGAATCAGGGGAAAATATGAACAGTATCATTTTGGGAAAATATTGCAGTTATGAGTTATTTAGCATTCTTGGCATTGTTCTTACACCAAATACTACCGAAGATACTTCTGCGTAATTGCATCTAAGATCCCATGACCCTAGCATTGATGATAGATTGACTACTTGTCAGAATGTAAATAAGTAATTGAGTTGTCGATATAAGACTAATTCTCTTAATGGATTACCTCTATTAAAATCTAGAATCTATGAGATTGATTATTCTGCATCATATTTCTGGCCATAAGTAAATATTCTTCCCATTTTCAATGTTTCTTCTGGACGCATTCAGAATTCTCAGGCTCAGCCATTCCTTTTTTTTTTTTGATACTTAACGAGGCAGTTTTATAAATCATATAAGGAAAACATACAAATTTACATAAGGAAAATAAAGTAGCTGCCCGAGATGGACAACTACAAATCTACCAAACTCTACCCCTATAAGGTGCTCACCATCAAGCACACCTCTATAATCTGATAACTCCCTAACATTTCCTCAGTCGGAACACCCGATAACATGACTTCTCTATCGACACCGCCCTGTGCTATCCTATCCGTCAACTTGTTCACCTTTCTAGGGACCTGGTTAAAGAAGATATTCAACCCCAGACCTAGATAAAGAGCTAGCCACACCAAGTGAGTGAACCTCCAAGGGGCAACTTCCCGTGTTCCCCATCCAAGTTATCACGGATCTGGAATCTCTCTCCACCTCTAATGATCCAAAGCCCAATGCCTTCGCCTCCCTCAACCCAGTAATTAGAGCGTGCAGCTCAGCACCTGTTGAGTCACAGTCTCCTAACGGCCCTGAAAAAGCATGCAAGATATGCCCTGGTGATCGCTGAAAGTACTGCCACCCTAGACAGTCCCGGGTTACTGAGGGAGGATGACTCAGCCATTCTTCAGAGCATACTTTTGAAGTACTTTAAAGCTTCCTTTCCGCACGCTTTTGGATTCAAGTTGGCTCCCAGAGCTAATTAGGGCTCATCAGCATTTACCCTCCTAAATCATAATATCTTCTAAATCACACTCTTACAATCAATGTACATCCCAATTACCATTTTCTAGTAAAGCCATTACATGTTCAAGAGTCTTCTTCAGCCTTCATATGGAAATACCTTGTAGTACCGATTTTCTTAATATATGCTTTGTTTTTGGGAGTAAAGCTTTTGTCCGCCTTATTACCCTTATTACAGGATGGTTCAAACCAAAGTACCTAATCCAGTGCTGAATCTGCTTTAAGATTTCCTTTCTCTCCTATTAGTAGTTACAATTAGTATGACTCCGCAAATATAATTTTTGGGGCAGTATGTTGTTTATAGTATTGAGTTTCGAATGGTTTTAAAAATTCCCAGTTACAATTTTTTAATATAGACATGTCAATGGGACGCTTATCATTGGTTGTTACATTTTACATACCTATGCTTTTACTGAATTTTTAATAAAATCCGCACGTGACCTCTGTAGAACCTGGACATCGTCCACTCCTGTTATCTTTGTAGCCCTTGTTTTTGTAGAAGAAAATGAATTGTACATCTTGTCTCTCCAATTATTCATTTATTCTCAAATAAATATTATGCGTTGTCATGTTTTCCAATGATGACATTAATCCAACTGTTTTTAGTATTTTACGGGTTCAGGATCACTTGAAAGTCCATTATTCTGGTTTTAAGACTCCTCACATGAACAACTTAACTGAACTTGTCCTGGAAACTCTTGGAACCCAGGTAAGATTTAATGTTTACTCTTTTTTATTTTAATTTTTTCTTTTTAATTATTTAGTAGATTAATACTACATTGCCAATATTTCCATCTATTTTTTTCCCGTGTTTGTAACTTCTGCAGGCAAGAAGGGTTGGTAGTCTGCAGCTACCTGACACATCTGATGATTCTCCAAACATTTTAGTGTTTCAGGTGTGCAGTCAAAGAAATTTTGTGTAAAATTTCAATGTAACTTGTTCTAAAATATTTAATAGCTGATTATTGTTCACATCTTTGCTTTCTTTATTGGCATTTGCCATCCTGGTTTTTCCATGCTTATTCACAGATCTTGGGGAAAGTCCCTTTTGTAACAGACATTGCTTTCATATCTGGAACTGGTTTGAAGAGTTCAAGAATTGATGAACGCATCAGCAGCCTTACAGGTATTTTTTATAGCGTTCCATGTTGCTGATGATCTTTGAGCCTATTATGTAGGGTATAATGGCAGAACCTTTGGTCTCTGTTCATTGAGTATCATTCTCTCATGCCTTATTCCTTATTCCTGGAATAAGAAGAATAAAGGTGGTGATAACTTGTCTGCTCTCATACTGTTATTCTAGGATAATATTTTTTTTAATAGCAGATGCATTTACCTGCACTCTGGCAGCTAACCTAGGTATGATAAATTGTGGAACTTCCTGAATTTGTGGAGTTCTTCATATGTTATAGATATCAACTTTATTTGATTTCAACCCGAAATCTTTTCAACATTTCCTGAGATTTTGTTTATAAATTTCAGGAATGTCACTGACTCATCAACTAAGTGAGAAACAAAATGATTTTGATAACAAATATGAAAGGTGCTTTAATCTAACTAATAAGGTATCCATCCTTTGAAACTTCTTCAGTTATACATCATAATTTTCTATAGTTTGATACTTTTGCAACAAAGTTTAACATCATGTGCAGTCTTATGTATTTACATTATCATTAACATGACACTATGTCAGTCACGTAATCCTATTCCTTTTTAAGATTGTGAATGGGCTTCCCAACCCTATTATAATATTAATTTTAATTTTATTAGAATGATAAGTTTAGTGATAAAGCTGGAAGAGACTTATAGTTGATCAAGTTAGTCCAACTCAATATGTTTTCTTCGTTGTCGATAAAAAAAAAGTTAGTCCAACTCGGGCATACTTGACTAAACATGTTAGTTCAAACCAATTTGGTTATTATAGTCCAAAAGGATGTTGATAATGAACTTGATGTAAATGTGGGATATAATCAGGGGTGGTTTAGTATTTTTGGTATGACATTATAAATAACATAGGATTGGGTTGTCGGTCCGTGATATTTGTTTTCTGCAATACTTTTCTCTTCTTCCCTCTCTTCTTCTTCATTTGTTAATGTACTCTTATCTTCTCTATGAATCACAACTTGATATCAGAGCCAGCCTCTATGTCTTAGGTTTGAGTCATGGAGAGGGTACCTGGAGCAGAGTGAGTCGTCCCAAAGAGGGAAAAATGACTGCTTGCAGTAAAGTGAAAGCTACCTAGAGTTAAGTGCCATCATGGGGCGGGCTACCTGAAGCAGAGTGTGAGCCATCCCCAAAAGGGAAAAGGGTTACCTTCCACCAGAGTGAAAGCACCTAGAGTGAGAGTTGCCGAGGACATTGCTTGCTTAAGTGTGGTGGTTTGTTACAACCCTAAAGAGTTATAAGGCCTGATTTGACACGTTCCATTAGCCCTGAGGCTTTTGGCGTATTGGTCAGTTTTGTTACATTGACCTAGTAGGGAGGTGTGTAGATTGAAGAAGTCCATGTATGGATTCAAACAGTCACTAGAGCTTGGTTTGAAATCCATTTATGGTTCGTGTTCTTAGTGGCTTTCGATTGATTTTTACTTTTGTTTATCAACTAAATTTCCACACCTTTCCATATGCAACCTGCAAAACTCTCTTGATGATTATTAAATTCCTTGTTTAGAAGCAGATTGTATTTCAACCTTGTAGGCTCGTGCCTTTGTTGTTTAGAGACAAAGTCAACCATTAATATATTGGCTCCTTGAAAAAAGTTGCCTCAGTTGCATGTTACAAAATGGAAAATCAACTTAGTCAGAGTCATCTGTGGGCTATTTTTTTTTACAGTCAAGCACTTTGCATCATCTTTGGCCAATTGTTTTATTTGAATAGGTAGCTGGTGATGCATAGGAGGCTTGCTCGATAATTAATTGTACATAACCCTCTTATTCTTTTGAAGTGAGAATAATGTACTGCTAGTTTCATGTGTATGATGTGACAATCATTTTCTCTTCTATGAGATACTATTTTCTATAGTCATGTCTTTTACCACTTAGACTCCTCTTGCCATACCATGTGAGAATGCACATACAAACATATCTTGATGAGTCTTAATTGCACCATAAATCTTTAAATTGATTGCTGCTCACTATTCTGCATGAAATGAATAGATCTGAAATCATCGTATTGTTTGTACAGGTTGATTCTGGATCCATTATTGTTGGTAAGGCAGCTATCGGGAATTTGTTAGGTGGAATTGGTTATTTTTATGGCCAGTCACAAATTGCCCTTCCCGTGGACTCTGGTGTAAGTTGCAATTTTTTATGATTTATTTAATGATAAGTTTTGAAGATCTTGATGAATTAATCTGTTCGATGACATTGCTTAGTATCACTTTGATGAGTTACTAGTGAATTGCAGTGGCATGAATTATACTTTATTCATCATCTTAAAGTACTAAATTTTTGTATACATCAGTCTCTTTTAGTATGATTCAAAATTTTAACATGGAAATAACACCTTGTGCATCAATGTGAGAGTAAACTTTGTTATTTGAAGTTTCTGATCCTTTTGCTTTTGTTGGTTAAGTAAGCAATTGTTCTTCAGTCATCTGTCCTTTTTGGGCGTCAAATTTCACTTGGTCAAGATGACAAGAAAAGATAAAGTTGAAAACTTTATGGTTATGAACAGTACCACTACTACAAAAGTTACAGCTTAGAAAAGAGGGCATGACACGAGGCTCTAGTGCAACTTTATTTCTTTCTATTGATCAAAAGAAATTCTGTTTAAGGACTGTCAAAGAAATTGGATCCAATGGAAGATAGGGATGAATTTCCTTGAAAGCGTGATTTATAAGCCGTCAAATTATCCAAAGAGCATGCAGCCTTTAGGTTGGATTTGTTAGTTAGTTTTAGGGTAAAGGTCCAGTTTTGTATTTCAATGACAAGTGTGTTAGTTGCGTTATAAAAACTGAAATAAGGATTATGGAAAATTTGACCTATACTTGATGGCACTAACATTAATATATATATATATAGATATATATGTATGTATGTATATATATTGGGAGTCGGTGGGGTTCAAAAGGGTTGGAACTTACATAAAGGATTTTTCCAAGGGAAAAAAAATGATCATCTATTCATTTAAACTTTGCCAGGCTTTTTCAAAGACAAGGTTCCATCCTAGTACCTATACGCGATGATATTTACCACCCAAAGGTTAACATTTATTTACCTTGGATCAATTACCCATAAGGAGAAGATAATGGGAGCAGTGTTGTTAAAGGCGGTTGCCTAGGCGAATAGGCCTTTTGTTTTAAGATCTAGTTGACCACGCAGGTGTGATTTTGGGCCAGGCAACCATATAGCCTATTCGCTTACATAATTTTGGATTTTTATCTTAGTTACTATACTTATAACTTATGGTACAAAGTAGTAATGTATTTTGTAAGTAGCTAGAAATTATTACTTAATTACATAATAATAACTTATTTCTAACTAATAGCAATTAATTTAACCATTTTTTGTATGTATAAAGGCCCCTTAAGGCCTCATTCAATTAGAAGAAGAAGGAGTAGGTGCTTAGGCAACTGGGTCCAGGGGGGGGGGGGGGGGGGGGGGGGG
>JAUPMG010244646.1:0-22900 GCA_031762675.1 Pachysandra terminalis
AACTAGTGATTCTCCCCCCTTTTATAGAGCTCCAATTCGTCCTCCTTAGTTTGAGAAAGAAAACCTTGAAGAAAATAGTAACTTTCCTTTGATTTCCTCCAAATAGGAAACTTGACGAGTGGTTTCTTGCACTGCCAATTGGACCTTCCAAACAATCGAATTGGACTTTGATGGTTTCAAAAATATTGTAGCTTTACTTCTTAGCTTTCCAGAGCCACCAAGATCACCTTATTTGGACGTTTCTACAATGAGTTATAGTCAAAATACCAAGATCTGTTCAATACAATTCTGGAAAGTAACTTTCCTAAACTCAAAATAAAAACATCCTCTTTTGTTGAGCAAATCTTCACGAAAATTGAACACCAATCAAGCTAGGGACTTCTAGAAGCCTTGGCCATTCTTTTTTAATTTCATTCCCTTTGAGCTAAATCCGACCCGTCTAAGCTGATCCGTCTGATCTAATCCGAACCAATCTGGGTCTTATTTCCATTGACCAGGATTGGTCTCCATAATTATCTCTGCATCAACAAATTAAGCATAATTAAGACAATTAAAATATAGCGCAAAGGTATAATAAAATTGGTAAATCCTATGCAAAATGAAGGGCTTAATATGAGAAAATAGTAGATAAGTCATGTAAACAAGAATATAATATGTGATAATCCATGACTTATCAGACAACCTTTGTCAGATTTCATTCTTTCTTTCTTTCTTTTTTGTCTTTCTCTTTTTGTACTGCATTTGCAGTTTTGCAATGATATAATCACATTTTGTTCTTTCATTACATTTACCAAATGAAAATGAAACCTCTCACTTTACTTATGTACCGGTGATGACAAGGTTGCCAAGACCGATAGACCTAGCCACCATGTATGAGGATACACGACATGTGCAAAGCTTCTCTCCAAAACGAGTAATATCTCATCAAGTATAGTAACATCACCTTTCTCATTCAAAATAATCTCTAAATCATTGAAGCCCCCTAACTTAATATGGAAAATATCCACAAGGATCTAGACAATCTTGAGGTCTTATTCGCTAATGACCTTTGGATCTAGACAGTCACAAAGGTCATTCTTAGGATTAGGCCGATTCTTCATTTTTGTTTCTCTTTGTAAGATTAGATAGTGCACTCACTAAGTACTTATTTTCGACGGATTGAGCCATCAAGGCTATGTCTGGCTTGCTTTCTCTCTCTCTCTCTCTCTCTCTCTCTCTCTCTCAAGCTCTTAGTGCCATCATTGATAGCACCATGCACCGAGCGACCTCCAAGAACTTGGTGAAATTGTGGATGCCATTATTCTCAATGTAAGCATGGTAATAGTGGTTAATGCCATTAATACAAAGTTGTACTATCCGATCCTCACTGATAGATTCATGGAAATCCAAAGTTAGTGTGTCGAATCGCTTGACAAAGTCAACAAGCCCTTCACTGGACCTCTGGTGTTCCTTGCTAAGATGCACAATAATGATTCTCTCCTCAACGAGAAAGAACTTTCAAAAGAAGGCACGAACCATTTCCTTCCATGAGTATATAGAATTCGACATAAGGTTGGAGTGCCAAGTATAAGCTTTGTCAGATAAGGACTTAGAGAATTCTTGAAGTCGCAATTCCTTCAAAAGAGAATATGTCGAGGGCATCCATGAAGTGGTTGACATGCTCCTTGGTATTCCCCATCTTGCCGTTATATTTGACAAACTTCTTCGGCGGGATGTAATCCTTCGAATATGGCATTTTAACTACCGAGTATGGAGAACAAAGTCATAATCTGTGTCATTATTCTGCAGCAATACTTTCTCACGTCTCAACAAAGCTTTGACGCCGGTGAGAGTATTATACTTGTTGGCCTTACTTCGTTCTCCACAAATTACATGATCAACTTCTTGGTGTGGTTGCTCGCCGATATCCTTGACAAAAAAAGGTGGTGGAGGAGCTTGGTGGGCAGCAGTGATATTGTAATAATCAAAACTAATTCATAGGGGTTATTGTGTAAGTAACCAGAAAGTAGTGGTTAATTTAAAATTTTAGTAAGTTAGCTACATGTTTGACTATGACTTGTTGTGATTGGTGGATTGTACTCTAGGAAAGTACATCACACACAATCATGACTCTCATAAGTTATAATGTGTGGCTAGGATTTCATAGGAACAGTTAAATTATTTTAATGGATGAAATTAAATAAAAGAATACTAATCTAATAAGGATTAAGTTAGATAAGAAGTAATGATTAGTTCATCTAGAACTAGAACACTTAATTTAAGTTTAGCATTAATCTAATCTAATCTAAGGGTTGGAATTTAAGACTTTATCCTAGACTAGTAACAACTCCTAGACTAAGTAAAATTCTATAAAAAAAATAAATAAACATAAGAGTTAGACGTATGAAAAAATAATTGATAAGAGAGAGAGAGAGAGAGAGAGAGAGAGAGGGAGAGAGAGAGAAGAAGAAGAAGAAGAAGAAGAAGAAGAAGAATTGCTGGAGCAACCAACTGAGGAAGGCTTGGAATTTTAGAAGATCAAGTTAGAAGAAGAAGAAGTAGGTGTTCTACCCAACACAAATCAACAATCCAAGGTAAGTATTCAAGTTAAGCTTTATTTTCAATATGAACTAGGTATATATTTCATATTCCTTGAAGTGTGACATAGCATATCTCTTTCTTCTACTCCTTCCTATTGGAAACATGATAAAGGTAATAATTTTCTGGGTTAAAATACCATGACAAGTTCAAGGTGAGTTTGTGTGATATTTATGATTTATAACCATGGGTTTTATTCGGAATTAAAGTCTTTTATAGGTGTTTAGATAAATTATTAATCGAAAAAGAACTTAAAATATATATTTTGGAAGTTTTCTGAGCATGTTCTGTGCGTCAACAACCATTTGGTATATCGAAAGGATGCCAACCACTATTTCTGGGCTGTGTCGGGAGCCAATCGGTATATCGAAAGGGTGTCGACCATCCTTGGTGTTTTGTTGAGTTTCTGGCCAAGTTGTCGAGGAATCAGTATACCGAAAGGGTGCCGAGCCATTTGTGTATTTTATTTTGGGCTACTGCCTAAGGTGTCGAGGAAATTCGGTATATTGAAGGTATGCCGAATGTTCCAGTAGCAACCAATTCGGTAGTGCTAGGGTAGACCTGGGGTATACGAAAAATTTGAGACATGTTCTGATTGAGTTGAAATTTTGCAAGCATGCTTATATAACCCTAATTAGATTATATGTGGTGTTGGAATTGAAATTTATTAAATATTTTGCATGTGTGACCTTTTGAGGAAGATTGGTATGTTTACCTAACGGGTGAAATTTTGAATTAAATGGTTATGGTTCTAGAACTCATTGTGATCATGCTTCATATTCCAAAATACATCTGCTCATGTACACAAACTACTTGATTAGCTAATGTGCACAATTTACATGCACAACATATGCCTATGGAGCATAATGACGATGGATTGGGTTTAATGCCTTGACTTGACCCCATAATTTCATATTGCTGGAGTTTATGGCTATAATAAGTGATTTTATAATCTGTGAATTATAGTATTGGTGAGGAAGTTCTGGATGGACTGATTTACATGTGTTGAGGGACTAACTATCCCAATAGACCAACTTTTTTCATCTTGTTATGTTTAACAAATGCCGAGTGAAATTCTGTTAGTAGCTCGGATAATGTATGGTTCCCTGAGAAGATTTCACATTAGTGCCTTGGATACGTTTCCGTGATAAAAAATAAGTGTGGGGATTGTGCCTGCTAGGTTGAAGCCCCTAGAAACTATGATGGGCACATGGAGTAATCTTCTATCATGGACGTGTATTCGGGGGATGAATTCACATTAGTGGGAACTCTTGGGTATTTGGATTAGATTTAGTGTGGAACATAGATTATTCGAATGTCAAATAACATGCATATTGCATTGCATATGATTGTATCTAGATCACATGTGGTGATTATATTTGTTTAGGTGTACAACATGCATTGCATTCATTAATAAATGAACCAACATACCATACTGCATTATTCTTCACTTCATGTCATTATTTGCATATTTCTAACATTCTGTTTTGTCTATGGAATACCATTGGAGAGTGGCATTTTCCCTACTTCAATCTTGAATACTGTTTAATTTGTTTATTT
Source organism: Pachysandra terminalis (assembly GCA_031762675.1). Taxonomy (NCBI): domain Eukaryota; kingdom Viridiplantae; phylum Streptophyta; class Magnoliopsida; order Buxales; family Buxaceae; genus Pachysandra; species Pachysandra terminalis. Next base: position 4,138 of record JAUPMG010244646.1, read on the forward strand.
ACTAAGCTAAGTGTATCTTACGCTTTCGAGCAACATATTTCAGGACCTATAGATGGAGAGACCATGGATTATTGTGATCAAGATGAAGGACAAGCGTACGATGAAGTTACTGGTTTTAATGAAGAAATGGATTAAATATTACCTTAGTTATTGTAGTAGGATTTATTGGTTATTATGTTTTAGTTTGCTTTTAGCACTAGTTAGGCTAAATTTTCTGTAGATGTAGGGATTTGATTTGAAGCATGAGACTAGGAATAGTTAGTTTATTTCCCCTGTTTAGTTTTATTGGTTTGATGTAATGGACAACTTTTAAAGTTATTTTATTTTCCAGAATTTTTAATTATCTTGATGAATTATATGATTTGGCAAAGTATTGACTACCACTCCCATGTGGAATGAGGTGATAGTCATAATTCAAATCTTATAGGAACTCTAAATGAGATCTCTGAGGTTTGGTATGTGACAAAGTTGGTATCAGAGCCTAAGTTTTATGTTTTCAATCAAATTCCATAAGTTTTTGATGTGCTGATTTTTAAAAGTTTTATGTGTGATTATTTCTTCGTACTAAAAAACTTGTTTACTAATTCATGAATAAGTGAATGTTTTTTTCTTCCTTATACAAATTTTGTTAATACTACTTCACAATGGTTGGTAGAAGAAGTGGAAGTGTTGACACAAGCTCACAAGTAGGAGCTGATGATGATACTTAGAATCAGAATCCCAAACTTGTTGGAGTTTACCAAGCACTCGGAGAGATGACTTCAATGATGCGACAATTGCAAGCTCAATCTCAATCGACATCTCAACTATCTGAAGCATTAAGGAACACTCGTAACATCGTGAAGTTCAAAAAACTTGGACCTACTGTTTTCAAAGGAACAACTGATCCGATGGAAGCACAAGCTCCTTAGAACATATCTTCGAAGTAATGGAAATAAATGAACAAGAGAAGGTCCGATTCACTATATTCATGCTAGAAGGTGAAGCAAGGAGGTGGTGGAAGGCTACCTTGGCAATTTCACAAATTCAAAATTGGACTGATTTCAAGGTGAGATTTTACTTAGAGTATTTTTCTAAAATTGTTAGAATAGAAAATGAGCTGGAATTTATGAAGCTAGAACAAGGATTTATGACCGTGTCTGAGTATACAACGAAGTTCACAGAGTTATCTCAATTTGCCCCATATGCGGTTCACTAGGAAGAGAAGAAGGCATTCAGGTTCAAAAGTGGACTAAGGCCTAACATCAAAAGGAGGTTGATCGTGTAAGAATTCACTGAATATCATAAGGTGGTCAATTGTGCTCTTAAGGTGGAGAAAGACACGCAAGAGTTCCGTAGAATCCAAGACCAATGGATGGGAAGGAACAACAATCAAATCAGAAACTTCAAAGGCATTCAAAACCAAGCTGATCAACAGAAAAGGAAAAGGACACAAAGACTAACAAACACTGAAAGCTCTGGAACTTCAAGCATGAGGTGTTTAGACTATGGAAGGATAGGGTATCATCAAAAGGAATGTCGACTTCCAAGGAACCCGCAGTAGAATACATTCCAAGGACAGAAGCAACTTGTACCTAAGCTGCATTACCAGCAAAATCCTAAGCCGGTACAACAACCACAACCACAACCACCAAAAGGAACCAAGAATGGAGCTCCACAACATCAACAAACTCAGTAAGGGAAGGTATACGCTTTGGAATAACAACAAGGCGAAGTCATGGAAGGTACTATTCGTATCTCTCACATCTTAGCAAAAATTGTGTTTGATACGGGAGCATCACATTCTTGTATAGCTCATTCACTAGTGAACTATTTGGTTTTACCTTTGAAAGAGTTAGAAAATAGTCTTGTAGTGGTAAATCTTGTTGGAGGTTCAACATACTTAGGGAAGGTATGCGAGTCTTGCTTAGTAACGGTAGGTGAGTGCACATTACTGATTGACCTAATTGTGATAAACATGAGGGATTTTAATGTAATATTGGATATGGATTGGCTAGTTGCATATCATGTGCAAATAGACTGCCATAACTGAATTGTGTCTTTTATATCACCGGAAGGTAATGTAGTTAAGGTGAGAGGATTTAAATCTGAAGTGCAGAATCACTTGGCATGTTTAGATTTATGGTCAATTGAAGAGAAGGATGGTTGGGAATTAATTCCTATCATATGTTAATTTGGAATTTCAAGACATACCGGGGTTGCCTCCCAAGAGGGAAGTTGAATTTTGTATTGATTTGACGGCGGGTGCAAATCCTATTCCACTACCGACATATCGTATTGCACCTACTGAATTAAAAAAGAATACAATTAGACGAGTTACTTGCAATGCAATTCATAAGACCAAGTTCATCACCATGGAGAGCCCCAGTTTTGTTCGTGAAAAAGAAGGACGGATCACTAAGGCTATGCATCGATTATGGAAATTTGAACCAAGTAACCGTAAAGAACAAGTACCCATTGCCGAGAATCGAAGACTTATTTGATTGATTGAAGGAAGCAATATACTTTTCCAAGATCGATCTTAGGTCGGGCTACCATCAACTACGAATCAAAGACGAGGGCATTCCGAAAATAGCTTTCCGAACAAGGTTTGGACAATTCGAGTTCGTAGTCATGCCTTTTGGGTTGACCAATGCATCGGCAACATTCATGGACATGATGCAAAAGATTTTCAGACCCTACTTGGACAAATTCTTGGTGGTATTCGTCGATAATATTCTGGTTTTCTCTAACTCCAAAGAAGAACATGAAGAAAATCTTAAAATTTCATTATAAACTTTGTTAAATCATCAATTGTATACCAAATTCTTTAAGTGTGATTTCAAGAAGGAAGAAGTGAAATTCCAAGGACTCGTGGTGTCTAAGAATGGAATTATGGTGGATTCGGACAAGGTTGAAGCGATACTAAATTGGGAGTAGCCTAGGAACTTATCGGAAGTTCGTAGTTTTCTCGGATTGGCAGGTTACTACAGTTGATTCATCAAAGGATTCTCTTGCATAGCAACACCATTGACAAAGCTCACAATGAAGGACGTGAAGTTCGTTTGGGACGAAGCATGCCAAAAAGATTTTTCAGAACTTAAGAAAAAAGTTAACAACAACACCTGTGTTAACAATTCCTGTAAGTGGCGTGAAGTTCGTGATCTATGTGGACGCATCATTTGTAATGATGTGAATTTTCTTAAGATTAATTTTGTGTAATTTGTTAGAGATTACGGATCAGAGTCTTATATTAATTATTTTTTGTGGTTAATCGCAAGGTTAATTCGGACCATCGCGAACAGTTTTGATATCGCCCTATGATTTGAGGCGCTACACACCCAAGCGTGGCCCGTTTATGTTTGTTGTGTGACAAAGTTGGTATCAGAGTCTTTGTTCTTCATTTAAATCAGATTTCCTTATGTTTTCGATGTGATTGTGATTTAAAAGTTTTCAAGGTGGTGTTGTTTCAAAAGTTTCTGTGTGTTGATTGTTAAATACTATCCATCTGGGATTCTTAACTTACGAGAAATTCGGATGTTACGAATTTCAATTTCAGGAACTTAACAATTTTAAATGGCTGGAAGAAGAGGTCGTTATGCTGATAGACCACCACTAATGGAGGATTATGGAGGCCCTGGGAGATGTAGCCAACCTAATGCAGAGGCAACAAGTTCAGATACAGAGCCACACAAAAGAACATTTATGGTCTTGAGAGCTTCAAGAAGTTAGGCCCTGTAGCATTCAAGGAAACCATAGATCCTATTGAAGCTCAAACCTGGATCGACTCTATAGAACACATATTCGAAGTCATGGAGGTTGGAGATGCAGATATGGTCCGTTTTGTTGCCTTCATGCTTGAAGGTGAAGCTAGAAGATGGTGGAAGTCAACTCTGGAAACCAATCCAGTCACTACATGGAAGAATTTTAAAGAGGTCTTTTATCTTGAGTATTTCCCTAAGAAGATGAGGAGAGAGAAGGAGCTAGAGTACATGAAGCTCGAGCAAGGCAGTATGTCGGTAATGGAGTATGCTGCCAAGTTTACAGAACTATCCCAATTTGCTAAGTATGCTGTGGACGAAGAAGAGAAGAAGGCATTTCGGTTTGAGAGCGGTTTGAGGCCGAACATTAAGAGCAGACTGGTGGTAAGAGAGTTTACAGAATACCACAAAGTTATGGATTGTGCAAGGAAAGTGGAGAAGGATATGGAGGATTTCTGTAAGGCCTTAGATCAGAGGTCAGCCAAGGGCAACGCGAGGTCGGGAAATTTTAGGAGCAATCAACCAGATCAACAGAAGAGACAGAGGACACAAGGCCCGTCTAGTTCTCATGGCTTTGGAGCCTTGTACTTGAAGTGTTTCAATTATGGGAGATTGGGACACAGAAGTAAGGATTGCCGAGTACCAAGGAAAAAACAGCAGAATTTCTACCAAGGTCAGCAACAGTTAGCGTCGAGACCTCACTACCCTCAAAACCTAGGCCGGTACAACAAATGCAACCTCTCAAGGGGATCAAGAACGAACCTTCATAGCAGCAACTACAACAACAACCTCAGTCGGGAAAGGTATAAGCCTTGGAACCACAACAAAATGAAGTCATGGAAGGTACTATTCGCCTCTCCCACGTTTCAACAAAAGTCTTGTTTGATACTGGGGCATCTCACTCATTCATAGCTAGATCACTTGCACTTTGTTTGGGTCTACATATGGAGGACGTGGAAAAGAGCCTTGTAGTGGCTAATCTAGGAGGAGGCACAACACAATTAGATAAAGTATGTGAGTCTTGTATGATCATGATAGGCGAGTCTACATTACCTATTAATCTTATTGTACTTAATATGCACGAGTTTGATGTAATTTTGGGTATGGACTGGTTAGTCGCACACTGTGTACAGATAGATTGTCATAAGCGAGTTATTTCATTTATGTCTCCGAAAGGTAAATTAGTGGAAGTAGTTGGATCTAAATCGGGAGTGCCCAATCTCTCATCTTATTTAGATTTATCGTCTATTGAAGAGAAGAGAGAGTGGGAAGGTATCCCCACAGTGAATCAGTTTGGAAGGATATTCCAAGATATATCTGGCCTACCTCCTAGACAAGAAGTGGAATTCTGTAATGATTTGATAGCAGGAGCAACACCTATTGCACTACCGACGTACCACATGGCTCCCACAGAATTAGAGGAGTTGAGGAAGCAACTAGATGAGTTACTTGCCTTACAATTCATTCAGAGGAGATGGATGGAACTTGTTAGCGATTACAATTTTACACTGCAGTATCATCCAGGCCAGGCTAATGTTGTGGCAGACGCACTTAACCGGAGACCTAGAAGTGTTTGTCACGACCCGAACCTATAAAGCCACTTGGGGCTCAGTGAGGTTGAGATTGTGACCTACACTCCTTATGGGAAGGATGTGATAGAATAGTATAACAAGAGCCCAAAAAGAAAGTGTGAATAAGGAGGAATATACGATACTAAAATTCATACAATACGACATTTACAATGCAAGCAGCTGAAATATATAGTTCTAGGTTGAAAATAAGATTTAAAAGGATACTAAGACAAGTATCCCAAAGGATATATACACCCAAAAGAGAAACTAAAGTATCAAAGAAAAATTCCAAAATAAAGTTTTAAGTGTTTACAATAATCACATAAGGCAAAAGTAATCTTCTTCTTCTTCAAAGCCTCCCTCTTGAGCAATATTCTCTTCAGCAACAGTTTCTTCTAAGGAGCCTGAAAGGTTGCTAAAAAGCATGAGCTACACTAGCCAGTAAGTAAATAATATTAGGAATGGGAAAGATCTCTAAGAGTTATAAAAATGTACCGAACTCTAAATCAAAGCACAGAAGAAAACAATCAAAGAGCAATGCATGAGGTAATTCATTTATTATGCATGCGACTTATCTACATACAAATCACCAAGGTGATCTAACACACAATCTAATATGTAATGCAAATGCAAATTCTGTAAGGGTGTTAATGTGGTATGTTTCCCCTTGATCGAGTCTCTAAATCTGGGGTGTCCCAGCAACCTGAATTCGACCCAGGATGTTCCAACAACCTGAAATCATCCTCGTCATAATGGTTATAGAAGAAATAAGACTATTCTATGTGTACAACATAGTTTTAAGGGCTTTCGACCTAGGAGTCACAATCACCACACTGTCACAACCCAAACCCATGAGACCACTTAGGGTTCAGAGGAGTCCGGATCATGACCTTCACTTCCTCGGAAGGAGAGTGGCAGTCGATTCACAGTTTATAGTACTAACAAATTTTAAACCATCATTCATAAAGCAAAAAAGTATTGTACTATTTAATTACAAAACTAGTAGCGGAATTTAAAATACTGTTCTAGGTTCAAATTCAGATTTACATTAGATACCACTACGGGTATTATGAAAACAGACCAAAATAAAAACATCATCAGAGTTAAACAAGTCATTACAATTTGAGTTGCTCGTATGAGTAAATCTCGTATTCTTATTCAAATTCTTCCTCTCTTGTGGGGTTCTCTTGGGCAACAGTCTCGGCTAATGAACCTAAAAAATGGTTGCTAAAAAGCATATGCAATAAGCTTGTAAGTACTATAATTTTAGGAATATATAAGTTTGACCCGAAGTTCTTACGTCCACACTTCTTTCATTCCAAAATATAAGATAAGTCAAACCAATGTAATGTACGAGGTAAGTTATTTAATTATGCATCTAAATTTCAGAACCTCACCAAGGTGAGCTTGCAAACAACTCTGTTATGCTATGCAAATGCAACTCTAGTAGAGTATCAATATAATCTGTTTCCTCATGTTCTAGCCTCTATTTCGGGGTGTCCCAGCAACCTGAATGTGCCCCAGGATGTCCCAGCAACCTGAATGCATCCCCCGTGTGTACAGTCAAAGGAAATAGATTCTATGTGTACATCATAGTTATAAGGATTTTCAACCTAGGAGGCACAATCTCCCCACTTATTTATGATCAGTGGTCCGTAGACTGAGACTTGCAGCAACCTACAGATCCCTCAGGCAAACATGATCATTTGACCTAACTACAGAGGTCATTTCTTATCTTTTCTTGTCCTTGACATAGAGCCCTCGGGCAAAACGAAAGTCTATTGGGTTAGCTACGCCCTCAACTCAATCCAGCCAGTCCCTCCCTAGATGTGAAATTCACATCACACTCATTTCCAGTCACAAGACCCAACCTTGAGGTCTGAAATACAGGGTCACACTCGTTGACCAAACGATGGTCTAGAGTCTATGCAGTGCAGTGAAGTAGTGCACATTAACTAAGCATACATTCTTGTGTACAAGGTGTATTAGAAACAAATCAAGAGTATACATTTATCAACATTCTCCCACATTGTTGCTCAACACTTCATTAATCCAAATACAAGATAAGGAACTACATTAACAACTGTTATGTGTGTATAGTATGCAATGAATTATGCATGATATAGTGTACATGTTGCATTAAGTATGGCATACAATTTCATCATGCATGTTACTATACATAAGTAAGGAACACATCCAAGTTTAGCAAAATCTTTCACTTAACTACATCATCATATCATACAAGTTAAAAGACGATAAATCATTCATCAAGTTAAATGCATGTATGTCGTGCAACTAGATTATATACTACGTGAGTGTTCTACAACTAACTTCATTTAAATTGGTCTAGAACTACGGGTTCGGAGAGGTTTTTGGCGCACTGAGACCTTCTTCGGCGACCTTCTCGGCGGACCTCCTTGAGATTCGGAGACATTTCCAGAACACCCTTTCTCGGCAACCTTGTCGGCGTACCGAAGCTAATTACGGCGCACCGAAGTCTACCTCGGCGACCTCTTCGATTGACATTCATACTCGGCGACCTTTCGGCATACTGAAGAGTTCGCCCTTGGCCCATAACACATGTTCGGGGACTTGTTCAGCGCACCGAAACGACCATCGAACGTCGCGAACAGGGCAAAATTGAGGGGTTTGCATCCTAAATCGTTTTCTTACATTCTCAAGCATTCATAGGCATCAAATGAAACATTTAAACTATCCTAAGAGATAGAATCCATTCCACAAACTTCGCAATATGAGATTGAAACTAAAAGTGATGTAAAGGTAAAGAAACTCAAGACTTAAACTAATTACATTCATGAAATTATGACTTACCATACAATCTTCAAGCAAAAATCACCAAGTCTTCTTGAATCCACTCTTCTCCAATCTCAAGCTTCCCAACTTTCCCAAGAGACAAGAACGAGATTTTTTTTTCTCATTCTCCCTCCTTCAAACCACTCCAAGCCACATGTCACAATCCCTTTTCTCCAATTCTAACTACCCCAAATCCTAACCCTTCATTTAGAACTACCCAATCGAAGCCAACCATTCATACCGACTCAAATCTCCACCATACACCTCATCACCCAAATTAAGATATTTAAATAGTTTCATTCAACACAAGAGTTTAACTATGGTACAAAACACTAGGTTCTAGAAAATCATTTTATACTTAATCACATGGCCGGATCAACTCCGATTGGCGATCAAATGGGTAGATAGGTTCACATTATGGGTTTAAACACAATAATTTATATTATAATTGGTGTAGGCCATTACGGCCTACCCCTTAAAGAGAATTTCGTCATCAATATTTACTGACCTAATGTGAAGAGTTGCAGGTACCTAGCTTGCATCTCGTCCTCAAGTTCCCAAGTCGCTTCCGAAGTCCTATGATTGTTCCATTAGACCTTCACCTTAGCAATGACTTTGTTTTGTAATACTTGCTCCTTCCGATTTAGGATTTCCACAGGAAACTCTTCGTAGGTAGCATTTTCTCTGATGGTCACGGTCTGCTAGTCGATTACTGAAGTTGGATCTGGATGGTACTTCCTTAACATAGATACATGGAAGATGTCGTCCACTAAGTCCATAGAGGGCGGTAATATCACTTTGTATGCAACTTCTCCAATTCGCTCAAAAATTTCGAAGGGTCCAATATACCTAGGCGCCAGCTTACCTCTTTTACTGAATCTAAACATGCCTTTAGTTGGTGAGACCTTGAGGAATACCCAGTCTCTCACCATGAACTCTAACTTCCTCCTCCTTGCGTCCGCATACCTTTTCTGCCGATGCTGAGCTGTAGCAGTCGGTCTCTGATTAGTTTGATCTTTTCGGTTGCCTCTGCCACGATTTCTGGTCCCAACGGCACATGAGCACTGTCTTCATTCCAACACAAAGGTGATCGGTAGGGTCTCCCATAAAGAGCTTCGAATGGTGCCATCCCTATGCTCGTTTGATAACTGTTGTTGTAGGAGAATTCGAAGTGTGCTAGATGGTCTTCCCAGCTGCCCTTGAAATCTAGGATACACGATCTTAGGAAATCTTCAAGTACTTGATTTACTCTTTCCGTCTTACTGTCTGTTTGAGGATGGAAGGCGGTGCTGAAGTTGAGTTGTGTCCCCAACGCCTCGTATAGACTTTTCCAGAATCATGAGGTGAACTGCGAACCTCGATCTGATACTATAGTGACAGGTACTCCATGCAGACGAATGACCTCTCTCACGTATGGTCTTGCCAAGTTGTCGGTGTTCATCGTAGTCTTTGAAGCTATAAAGGGAGCAGACCTGGTTAAACGGTCCACAATTACCCAGATCATGTCATGGCTGTTGCGTGTCTTTGGAAGTCCTGTAATGAAATCCATAGATTTGTGCTCCCATTTCCACTCCCCAATGGGTAAAGGCTGAATCATCCCTGCCGGCTTCTGATGCTCTGCTTTCACTTGTTGTTACACTGCGCACTTAGTCACGAATTCTTCATTCTCGACCTTCATTCGATTCCATTGTTACGCCGATCATAATACATTTTGGTTCTACCAGGATGAATAGAATATCGAGATCTATGAGCTTCGGCTAGGATCTCATTCTTCAGATCTTCGTCTTGTGGTATGCAAAGTCGTCCTTTAAATCTGATGCTCCCGTCTTCAGCCTTGGTCCATTCGGCTCGTTCCTTATCTGTTGCTAAGTCTTGCATCCATTTCTCATTCTTCTGAAGGTCAATGATCCTTGCCTTGAGTGATGGTTTGACGAGTATGTTGCACAGTCTTACACCATGGCTAGTCCTACGAGCAACGAAGTTGAAATCTGCAAGTGCTTTGTAGAGCTTCCATTCCTGTACTAGCATGTGGGCTACGACACTTCTAGGTTTCTGGCTAAGTGCATTTGCAACTACATTGGCTTTGCCCGGATGGTACTGAAGGGAAAAATTGTAGTCGTTCACGAGCTCCATCCACCTTCTCTTGCGCATATTCAATTCCTTCTGAGAAAATAGGTACTTGAGGCTCTTATGGTTTGAGAACACTTCAAATGTTTCGCCTACAAGGTGATATCTCCAGATTTTCAAAGCGAACACAATCATTGCAAGCTTCGAGTCGTGCGTGGGATTGTTTCTTTCATGTGTCTTCAACTGCCTTGAAGCATATGCTACAAATTTGCCATCTTGGATTAAAACACAACCGAGCCCGAATAATGATGCGTCTGTGTAGACTATGAAGTCGATACCGCTAACTGAAATTGTGAGGACCGGTGCAGTAGTAAGTTTCTCCTTGAGAGTAGTGAAGGTTGCCTGGCAAGCGTCGTCCCAAATGAACTTCACGTCTTTTCGAGCCATCTTGGTTAGCAGGGCTGCAATACTTGAGAATCCTTCAATAAATCTCCGATAATAACCGCTAATCCTAAGAAATTGCGAATTTCAGATACATTCTTGTGTTGCTCCCAATTGGAAACTGCTTCCACCTTACTAGGATCCAAGGTAATACCTTCCTTAGACACCACGTGTCCTAGGAACTTCACTTCATCCTTCCAAAGCTCACATTTTGAAAACTTCACGTATAGCTGATGCTCTACTAGGGTCTGCAAGGCAATACTGAGGTGCTCCTCATGTTCTTCTTTTGATTTGGAGTGGATCCGAATGTCGTCAACGAACACAACGAAGAATTTGTCTAGGTAGGGCTTGAATACTCTCTACATCATATCCATGAATGCTGCCGGGGAGTTAGACTATCCAAATGGCATGACTAAAAATTCGAAGTGCCCGTACCTCGTTCTGAATGTAGTCTTAGGTATATCCTCTTCCTTGATCCGCAGTTGGTGATATCCGGATTTGAGATCTATTTTCGAGAAATAAGACACTCCTTGCAACTAGTCAAACGAATCATCGATGTGCGGTGATGGGTATTTGTTCTTGACTGTCAATTGGTTTAGTTTTCTGTAGTCTATACACAACCTAAGAGACCTGCCTTTCTTCTTCCCAAAGAGTACTGGTGCTCCCCAAGGAGAAGTGCTTGGACATATGAATTTCAAGTCTAAAAGTTCATCCAACTGTTTTCTCAGTTCAGTTAGTTCTGTGGGTGCCATTCGATAAGTCGGTAATACAATGGGTCGTGCTCCTACTACTAACTCGATACAAAACTCTACTTCATGCTTGGGTGGTAGTTCTGGGATATCTTGGAACACTACACCAAATTGATACACCACAGGGATTTCATCCCAGTCCTCCTTCTTCTTAGTGGACTCATGATCCATACAGGCAGACATATTTGGTATCCTGGATTCCGAACCCATAACTTCTACTATGTCACCCTCCGGGGTTAGAAAGGATACAACTCGGTTATGACAGTCTATCTGCATGTGATGTGCAGCTAGCCAGTCCATTCCCAAAATGATGTCAAAATCATGCATATCAAGGACAATCAAATCGATAGGTAAGGTGAAATCGTCTATCACTATCGAGCAAGATTCACATACCAAGTCTAAGTGTGTGGTTCCTCCTACAGGATTTGCTACTACCAAACTCCTCTCTAAGTTCTTCATGTTAAGACCCAAACGGTGCACAAGTGTTCATGCAACAAATGAGTGAGAGGCTCCAGTGTCAAATAACACTCGTGTAGAAATATGTGAGAGTCGTATGTTACCTTCCATGCCTTCATTCTGTTGTGGTTCAACTGTAAAGACTTTGGCCGTCTGAGGTGGTGGTTGTAGTCGTGGTTGAGGGGGTCCGGTCCTTGATCCTTTGAACGACGGTACTTGTTGAATCGGAATCGGGTTCTACACATAGTGGGGTCGGGGTACCATTTGTTGCTGCTGTGGTTGACCTTGGAAGAGATTCAGATTCCGAGGTGATCGGCATTCTCTATAGCTGTGTCCCCTCTTCATGTAATGGTGGCACCGCATCGGGAAGTTTCCAAAACCTTGAGAACTGGATGGACCTTGAATCCTCTGCCTCTTCTGTGCCTCAGAGGTGTTGCCCTTGAAGGTACTAGGCTTCAGACTATTCTTGGCGTTCCTCTGGTCCATAACTTTCTTGAACTCCATCATATCTTTCTCCACTTTTCTAGCATAGTCCACCACTTTATGGTACTCGGTGAACTCCCTCACAATCAATCTACTCCAGATGTTTGGCCTCAAGCCACTTTCAAAACGAAAAGCCTTTTTTTCTTCCTCGTCCACCATGCATTTTGCGAATTGGGACAATTCGATGAACTTAGTGACGTATTCCATCACTGACATACTCCCCTGTTGAGTTTCATAAATTCTTGCTCTTTCTCTATCCTCATTGTCTTTGGGAAGTACTCAAAGTAGAAAACCTCCTTAAATCTATCCCATGTTGTGATTGTTGTAATCTCCAGCGTCGACTTCCACCATCGACGAGCTTCTCCCTCTAGCATAAAGGCGGCAAAACGGATCTTGTCAACATCCTCAGCCTTCATTACTTCGAATATATGCTCCATGGAGTCAATCCAATTCTGAGCCTCTATTGGGTCTATAGTTCCCTTAAAAGCTATCGGGCCAAGCTTTTTGAAACTCTCCAGGCTTGAAATGTTCCTCTGTGTTACCGTCTGAAGCTGAGTTTGCTGCTTCTGCAGCATGTTAGTCATATACCCTAAGGCTTGATAGAATCCGCTAATTGAGGATCACCCCTATGATCTCCTACCAATGGTGGTTCATCGGCATGCCGACCTCTCCACCTCACATAATCGTCTGCCATTGTTGGTTCATTGGCATGTCAACCGCTTCTTCCTGCAACGTGGTCAGCTTTGTCTATGTCAACAGAATTCACATATTCGAACTTCTTATGAATAAGAAATTCAAATGGTTAGGGGTTAACAACCAACACACAGAAACTTGTGAAATATCGGCACAACAAAAACTTTCAAATCTCAATAATCTTAAAACTTAGGAAATTTGATTTAAAATGAAGAACTATAACTCTGATACCAACTTTGTCACAACCCAAACCCACGAGACCACTTAGGGTTCAGAGGAGTCTGGATTATGACCTTCCCTTCCTCGGAAGGAGAGTGGCAGTCGATTCACAGTTTATAGTACTAACAATTTTTAAACCATCATTCATAAAGCACAAAAAGTATTGTACTATTTAATTACAAAACAAGCAGTAGAATTTAAAAAATAGTTCTAGGTTCAAAATCAGATTTACATTAGATACCACTACGGGTATCAGGAAAACAGACCAAAATAAAAACATCACTAGAGTTAAACAAGCCATTACAATTGAGTTACTCGTATCAGTAAATCTCGTCTTCTATTTCAAATCTTTCCTCTCTCTTCGGCAACAGTCTCGGCTAATGAACCTGAAAAATGGTTGCTAACAAGTATAAGCTATAAGCTTGTAAGTACTATAATTTCAGGAATATATAAGTTTGTCCAGAAGTTCTTACGTGCACACTTCTTTCAATCCAAAACATAAGAGAAGTCAAACAAATGCAATGTATTAGGTAAGCTATTTAGCTATGCATCTAAATTTTAGAACCTCACCAAGGTGAGCTAGCAAACAACTCTATTATGCTGTGCAAATGAAACTCTGGTAGAGTGTCAATATAATCTGTTTCCTCCTGATCTAGCCTCTATTTCGGGGTGTCCCAGCAACATGAATGCACCCCAGGATGTCCCAGCAACCTGAATTCATCCCCCGTGTGTACGGTCAGTGGAAATTGGGCTATTCTACGTGTACAACATAGTTCTAAGGGTTTTAAACCTAGGAGGCACAATCCCCCCACTTATTTATGATCAGTGGTCTGTAGACCGAGACTTTCAGCAACCTGCGGATCCCTCAGGAAAACATGATCATTTGACCTAACTATAGAGGTCATTTCTTATCTTTTCTAGTCCTTGGCACAGAGCCCTCAGGTAAAGAGAAAGTCCATTGGGTTAGCTACACCCTCGAATCAATCCATCCAGTCCCTCCCTAGATAAGAAATTCACATCACATTCATTTCCAGTCACAAGACCCAACCTTGAGGTCTTGAAATACAGGGTCACACTCGTTGACCAAATGATGGTCTAGAGTCTATGCAGTGCAGTGAAGTAGTGCACATTAACTAAGCATACATTCTTGTGTACATGGTGTATTAGAAACAAATCAAGAATATACATTTATCTACATTCCCCCATATTGTTGCTCAACACCTCAATAATCCAAATACAAGATAAGGAACTACATTAACAACATGTTATGTGCATATAGTACACAATGAATTATGCATGATATAGTGTACAGGGTGCATTAAGTATGACATACAATTTCATCATTCATGTTATTGTACATAAGTAAGGAACACATCCAAATTTAGAAAAATCTTTTACTTAACTACATTATCATATCATACAAGTTAAAAGACGGTAAATCATTCGTCAAGCTAAAGGCATGTATGTCGTGCAACTAGATTATAAACTACGCGAGTGTTCTACAACTAACTACATTTAAATTGGTCTAGAACTACGGGTTCGGCGAGGTCTTCGGCGCACTGAGATCTTCTTCGGCGACCTCCCTGAGATTCGGCGACATTTCCAGCACACCCTTTCTCGGTGACCTTGTCGGCGTACCGAAGCTAATTATGGAGCACCGAAGTCTACCTCAGCGACTTCTTCGACTGACATTCATACTTGGCGACCTTTTGGAGTACCGAAGAGTCCGCCGTTGGCCCATGACACATGTTCGGCGACTTGTTCGGCGCGCTGAAACGACCGCCTAACGTCGCGAAAATGGCAAAATGGAGGGGTTTCCATCCTAAATTGTTTTCTTACATTCTCAAGCATTCATAGGGATCAATGAAACATTTAAACTGTCCTAAGAGACATAATCCATTCCAAGAACTTCTCAACATGAGATTGAAACTAAAAAAGATGTAAAGGTAGAGAAACTCAAGACTTAAACTATTTACATTCATGAAATTAAGACTTACCTTACAGTCTTCAAGCAAAAATCACCAAGTCTTCTTGAAACCCCTCTTCTCCAATCTTAAGCTTCCCAACTTTCCCAAGAGACAAGAATGAGATTTTTTTCTCATTCTCCCTCGTTCAAACCACTCCAAGCCACATGTCACAATCCCCTTTCTTCAATTCTAACTATTCCAAATCCTAACCCTCATTTGTAACTACTCAATCCAAGCCACCCATTCATACACTCTCAAATCTCCACCATACACCTCATCACCCAAATTAAGATATTTAAATAGTTTCATTCAACACACACGAGTTTAACTATGGTACAAAACACTAGGTTCTAGAAAATCATTTTATACTTAATCGCATGGCCGGTTCAACTCCGATTGGTGTTCAAATGGGTAGATAGGTTCACATTATGGGTTTAAACACAATAATTTATCTTATAATTAGGCCATTACACCCACGTTATTTTTGATCATTGGTACTGTGTACCAAGGCGTGCAGCTACCTGCGGTATCCCTCAGGAAATCAAGAACACTTGACAAGCTACAGAGGTTTCCTCCTTTCTCTAGGGCATTACTCTCTTGATAAAAGAAATGTATGTTGGGTTAGCTACGCCCTTAATTCAGTCTTTCCGGTCTCCTCACCGGATATGATATTCACATCTCTCTCATTTCATTCACGAGACACAACCATGAGGTCTCAGAGCATAAGGTCACACTCTTCGACCAAGACATGGTCTAGAGTAAATGTAGTCTCACATTAGCTAAACATACATATCATTGTGTACAAGGTGTAAACAAATACAAGTAAGTGCACATTGTCATACAATTTCATCATAATATTAGGCCAATTCAAGTATCAAGATAAAGCTGTCCTTGTAATCATTGAACTCAAACATAGTGTTAATTCTACTCATAATCATACCAAAGGATCAGTATTAACAGATGTAGAAACTTATATGAGGAAAATAGACTCGGCGAGGTCTCGGTGACCTGTTCGGTGAGCCTAGACCCACTTGACGACCTCGTCGGCGGACTGACTGCATTCGGCGACAAATCTAGGGAGTTGATTTCTGGAGATCCATTTCAGTGACCTCTTCGGTGAAATGAAGCCCATTCCCGGCGCGCCAAAATGTTTTTCGGTGAACTAGTTATATTAAAGTACCTACCCGGCGACCTTTTCGGCGAACCGACTAGTTCGCCGGTGGCCCCGAAAAACTCGGCGAACTATTCGGCGTGCCGAAATTCACGAACGAGCAGACAAGGGGGAAATTCTTCCCCAATCCTCCATTATTCAACTCAAGACATACATACAAGCATTTCAATACATACATTCGCATGAATAAAAAGCAAGATTTCTCCAACCTTTAACATAGATTCAACATTCAATAAAAAATTCCATGCTGTGATCAAGAAGTTAGGAAATGATTAGAAAACCTAGATGAATCTAACACATTCATGAGATTATCTACTAACAAAACTCCAAGAGAATCAACTTGAGCAAAAACCTAGCCTAAATTCTCCTTTCTCATTCTTTTGCTTCACCAAGTTTCCAAAAACCCCAAATGAGACCAAACCAAGTTTGGTTTTGTTTCCTCTTTAAGTTAAACCCTTGGGACAAGTGTCCTAATCCTAACTTTCTAAACAAGGCTAAAGAAATCCTAGCCTTACATCTAATTCCAACAAGTGAATTTAATCTCACACATTAGATCTAAACACTTGGGGGGCTAAACTACAGATGTAGCATTAAGACCCACGAGTCTTACAAATCAAATCGCATGGTCAGATTTCATCTGATTGGAACTAGAAATAAAAGGAAAGATCTTAAAGTGGTTATGAGCACTAATAATTAGAGATTAGAAAGTTCAGGCCGTTTCAGTGTTGTGGCACATATGCTCGTTCAAGAATGGAAACTGTATGAAGCTCTCGCAGATTTCAACTGTGTAGCTTGTTGAGTGAATCAGGGATTGAAATTATGTAATATTCTTACCAAGCCATCAATAAAAACCAGAATCATCGAACTTCAAGCAACATAAGCATGGATGCAAGATTTGGATAAGGACATAGAATGGATGGAATGGGCCAAGGAAGAGGATGGAAGCAGATTCAAAGGGAGACTTTGTGTAACGACCCGATACCTAATCCTTAACTAATTAGATTTAGTAGCCTAATTAATCCAAATAATTAGGTTAATCTTGCCAATCACCGAAATTAGTGGCCAACTAAACCCTGACCTTATCATGCCAGGTCAACTCAAGAATTTGAGGTGAACTGAGGAGCCAACCTGTCCAAACGGCTAAAATTTAGATATTTAATTAGAGGTTAATTACTAAACGAACTAATAAATTATATTAACCGACTAAATTCATCCGCCTCAACTCCATAAATAAAGCCCTCTAACAGAGCCTGTGTGCGAAGCTAGTCGGAAAGATATGATCCGATACCCCGTTTTGCCCCCACTGCTGAAACTATTCACAATCCGACCCGTTAAAAACTATAAGTAGAACACTTAGGATTTTTCAACCAAAAATCCCAAACCTTCTTCCTCTATTCTCTAATGGAGCAATGGAGCTCAAGGAGGAAAGCCAAGGAGCTCTTTGGTCGGCACATCAACTCTGGCATTCTCCGGCGAAAACCTAAGTTGAGTATCCTATTTTGATTTGCATTTAGTTGTGTTTTATCATTTTGGAAGCTTGAAGAAGGGTTGTATGCATCACACCCACCTTCTCCAAGGGCTTAGACTACTTATAGTGTTATATGTGGAACCCTAAACCCGGGACCAACTAGTTAACCTTCATATGAGTTCAAACCAAATCCTAAGTGAAGAGAAAAAAGGGGGAAAGCCCTAAATCTCCACTGAGGGCTAAATAAAATGAAATACAACCATGGGAATACCTTCCTGGGAGCAAGATCATGCTCCCAGCCAAATTTCAGACCCTGAAGCCCAATCTGTGGCTTCGGCGCACTCCTCGGCGCACCGAAGAGGTCGCCGAAGTACGGAGAGACTTACTGCCTCGGGGTAGGTCGCCGAGGGCAGCTTCGGCGCATCGAATAAGTCACTGAAAACCCCTTTAGGCTCGCTGAAGGGTACATTCAAGCAATGTGAAATCATTTCACATCTATCGAGACCAATTTGGACCACATCCCAAAGCCTCATTCCATTTGGTACACTTTGGCACATTTCGGCTAGCCGAAGGGTACGCCGAGACCACGCCGAAGTGGTACACGTGTCCAAATGGGGTGATTCTAATGAGTGCACGTGTATTTCGCCAAGTTATGCGTGTTTGACCAATCTGCCGGTCGGTTAGACCTTCCGTGCAAAATATGATCCCCCAATCCGAAGTTTTGGCTTTAGTGGATATGGCCGAGCCATAAGTGATTTCGGGAAACGATGTAAGCGCGACCCTCGATCCCACCTATTAGCTTAATGCCATCATAATACACGTGTGAGAATTCAAATGGGAGCTAACGGAGTTATGTAACCCTCTCATTGTGAATTCATGTGTATTATGACCTTAAATAGTGAATTAATGGGCCGAGCGATGGGT